>JAJJWW010009337.1:0-67398 GCA_023531295.1 Papaver armeniacum | reverse complement strand
GCTTTGGGCGCTCTAGTCCACTCATCTGAAGCCCAGGACGCTTTAGTCCAAATATGTCCTGTGTCTTACCAGTTAGTCCAAATCTTGGACGAGTTAGTCCAAACACCCAATGATTGAGAATTTTCCAATACCTTAATTACCCTTTCTTCAAAGGATGCGGAGAGATATGAATGAGTTTTTAGTTTTAGATCTAAGATTTTAAATTATGAGAGATTCGGATAGAGACGAGAGAGATTTCAAGCGATTTCTTGGATTCAAGGGTTTCTTCATCATATTTCGATCCCAAGTTAGAGATCTCGGATTTCGGTCCCATTTTTTTCGGTTTTGTTTGTTTTGATTTCAATCCCATTTTCTAATTTTTTAATGCATAATGAAATCGATTTGTCTTTTGATTTACTGTTTTTGATTTTGATTTTGTTATTTATTAGGATTTGATTTTCATGAAACTCTTTTGGTTTATGTTTATGATTTTTTTTTTTTTTGATTTTTTTTTTTTGATGTATGATATGAAATCGATTCGATCTTAATTTGGTCTTTAATTTTTTATTTTTAATTTCTTCTTTCGAATAATTGAACTTTTTGGATGTTTTCTAATCGAGCTGAAATTTATTCATTGTTGTTAACTGATAGAGTAGTTGATTTCTTTCATTTTTTGACTGTACGGAATGTGTACTTTCTTGTACACTGTACATATTTCGATTTATTGTGATTTTAAGGTTAATTTGAGAAGTAATTCTCATATAAATTTAAATATGATTGATCTTTTTGATGTTAAATCTCATGTTAGTGGATTCGATTTTGAGATCTTTTTGATGTGACTTGGATCTATTTTATTAGTTTTTGATTTTTTGTGTTGATTAAACCTAAGAATGCTACTTTTGAGATCTTTTTCATGTGGTTTAGATCTTTTATATCTTCATTTACGTGTTTTCGATATATGTTGTTTGTAAAATGCAGTGTATCAACCATGTCTGAGAAGATTTTGTATGCTATCTCGAATCATGGTGAGCATTCGACCCTGTTTGGTAGGTGTATACACATGTGTACGATAAATTTCTCTATGATGAACGCATGGGATTGTTTTGTTTGGACCATTGCTCTATTTTGTTATCTTCATGTAAATCTATTTACATACTTTGTACACGAGAATGCTCTGTGATGGATGCATGACCTGTTTTGCCGGTATATATGCTAGATTTTGGTATTTTTATGTATGTGTACATGTTTGTTCACTAAAAATACTCAGTGATGAATATATGGTGTGTCATGTGGGTATGAATGTTATATTTTGTTAAGTTTTTGTAGAGTGTGCATGTTTTGTACACTATGATGCTCTTTTATCAATGCATGGCATGTCCGTGGGTATGATGCTAGCATTTGTTAGTTTTCTGTATAGGTATAAATGTTTGCACACAAAATTTTTTGTTTCAGTTTGTATAGAATGTTCATGCACTTTGATGTACACCTCATATGCTTTTGATACATAGTTTTTGTAATATATTGGGTATCAAACCATATATCTAAGAAGGTTGTGCATGTTATTTTTCAATCAAGGTGAGTATTCATCCATATTTTGGAAGATGCGTACACATTTATATATTAGAACTTTATGTATGATAAATGCATGGGTTGTTTTGTTTGAATTAATGTTATATTTTTGTTGTTTTTCTGTAGATGTGTACATGCTTATACGCTAGTATGCTCTCTCATGATTTTATGTTCTATTTTGTGGGTATGGATGTTGGATTAGTTGCATTTTTGAAGGTGTGTACATAATTGTACACCATTGCGCTGTGTCATTATTATATGGCATGCTTTAGGGGTATGGATGTTGGTTTTTTTATAGGTGTGTACATAGTCGTACACTATTATGCTCTCTCATAATTTTATGGTTTGTTTTGTGGGTGTGGATGTTTGATTAGTTAGATTTTTGTAGAATTTGTACATGTTTCTATACTAGTATGCTCTGTGATGAGTTGATTGCATGTCATGTGAGTATGTACGCTAGAGTTTGTTACGTTTCTATAGAGGTGTACATAATTGTACACTTGTATGCTCTGCAATGATTATTTTGAAGTTTATTTTTGAATTTAAAATTTTCGGGATCATATTTTTGGGTGTATAAAGTTGTACATATTTTTGACTTTATGAACTGTATTACTAGGGTGCACGAATCATTTGGTCGCAGTTAATGAAGATTTTTGGATATGAATACGGCGCAGAGATGATTACCTCTTGATTATTATATTTATAAGTGGTGGATATCACTAGGGTAAGTTTCTTTACCTTCGCAATTGAACTTGAAACCTTATTTTGAGCATAGTTAACCCTATTAATGATGAGGATGATATTCGGGTTGATGATATGTCACACTTCAGACTCATTATGTATTATTTTATCATATATGTATTAAATTTAGGGACTCATAAGCTCAAAATTATTTATTCAATATGGGTATTAATATTGTTGTTCAGGTACACGATTCAAGTTGTATGTGTGTATAAAATAGTGCACATTGTCCTGTTTAGATATGGCATTTCTATGGATATGGATGTGCATAGATCGATTGTTTTGAAGATTTGCATAGTTTTGCAACTAAGTTTACATAGTTGTACACATGTTTTTTCTTAATGTATACATATTTATACACATGTTTATTGTTTTTGAATCTACTCATAGTTCCGCAACTTTAACTTGTTTTGTTTTTTCCAGATCATTTCATTGGTGCTTATGTTTTATTTTCCAGGTTGAAGATTATCATGTTGATATCTAAGAGACAGGTAAAATCTCTTATAGATAGCATCATTATTCCTATATCTATGACTCAATTTGGAAGTCGAAGAAATCAACGCATTAAAATTGCTAGAGAGAAGTAAAGAAGACCTATGATGTGCACTGAGTGCTTTACTTGCACCTTCCTTGATGATTTACTAGTCTTAACTTACAATTTGTACTTTTTTTCTTCATGTAAATTGTTACAATGAATGTTAATATCTTATTTATGTTAAGAATTTAGTTTTGTTTTTACTTCAATGCATGTCTTTATTTCTGCGGTACATATTCAACATCATGTACACTTTAATGTTCCAACTTTGTCGGTAGATGTGCACCATCATGTACACCATTATGTACACATGAAAAAAAAATTACCTACAATATACCATGTAAATCTGAGAAAATCTACATTCAAAATATCAATATTCATAATTGATAATAAGATTAATTCAAAAGGTTTTACTAGTTGTTTAAAAGCGATTAAGAAACATAGTTGTCAAAAATTTAAGAAAGTTACAAACAACAAACAACTTAAGCAAGTTTTAAACATAAATCAAGTTGTTTCTCTCCTACTCGCACACCAATCTTGGTATTATTTATCTTCTGCGATATTCTACGGTTTGGCGGGACCATGAGATTTACTGCGGTTACGATGCTACCATCTCCAACAAGTATGTACACACCTACAAAAAAATCGAGACAAATCCAACTTCAAAAACTATGAAACATGCCATATATCCATGAGATATCTTACCAGTGTACTAGTATGTATACCATGACATCCATACTTCGAAAATTATAGAACTCGTGACATTCATACCCACAAAACAGACAATATATCCATGACATAACATACTAGTGTGTAAGTATGTACACACCTACAGAAATATTACAAATCCAATACTCATGCTCACACAAGAAAGGTCATATGTCCATGACATGATACATCGATGTACATGTATGTACACACCTATAGAAATGACAAAATCTAACATTCAAAATCACGAAATGTGGTCATACTCCCATGAGATGATACATCGGTGTACAAGTATGTACACACCTACAAAAAATTTAACAAATCCAACATACATGCTCGCACAAAGCATGCCATATGTTCATGACATGATACTACGGTGTACAAGTATGTACACACCTACGAAATGACAAAACTCAGCAATGTACAAGTATGTACATAACTAATTTGAGTAAAATAGAATTCATACTCACATAACAGTACATATACCCACGAAATGGCATGTTGTTGTACAAATTCGTACACAACTAAACAAATCTAACAAAAATAACATCCATGTCTACATAACAGTTCATAGACCCCGTAATAGCATTCTTGTAAACAAATATGTACACTACCACAACCAAACTAACAAAAACAACATTCATGCCTATAGAACATTTCATACATCCCTGAAACAGAACGCCAGTGTACAGATTTGTACACTATGACAAAAGATGTAACAAAAACAACATTCATAGACATATAATAGGTCATACATCGTGAAACAACATGCGGGTGTACGAGATCGTACACTATCATAATAAATCTAACAAAAATAACATTCATGCTCAATGAACAAGTCATACATCCATGAGATATCATACATGTGTAAAAAATTTTACACAACCACAACTATCTAAGTAAAATAAAATTTATACTCACACAACAGTTCATACACCCCTGAAATAGCGTGTGTCTTGTTGTACAAATTTGTCGGAACTAAAAAAACTTTAACAAAGACAACATTCATGCCAAATATCAGTCCATACACCCCTGAAATAAAATTATAAATCATTAAGGTGTATAAATAGCTTTATCGTGTATAAATATTTACACTACCACAACAAATCTGTACACTACCAACATTCTCCCAAAGAACAATCCATACATCCTTGAAATAGTATTGCGGTGTACAGAACTTTACACTATCACAAAAAGTCTAACAAAAACGATATTCATACACACAGAACATTCCATACATCCCTGAAACAGCACTGCGGTGTATAGATCTGTACAATATCACAAAAAATCAAACAAAAATAACATACATACAAACATAACAAACCATACATCCCTGAAACATCATGCAGGTGTACAGATCTTTACACGATCATAACTAATCTAACAAAAATAGCATCCATACACACATAACAGGTCATACTGACCCTAAAATAGCACGTCGGTGTCAGATTTTGTATACCATCACAACAAATCTAACAAAATAGTACTCGTACACACATAACTGTCTAATATATGAAAGTAGCAAATAATCTTACCTTTTGTTACTTGAATAGATGTTGAATCTTCTTTTTGTTGTTGTTTTTTCTTCTTTGAATGTCTTGATTTCTCTTCAATCGCCGATTTCCGTTTAGATAACAATGATTTTGGATCTTTTGCTACCTAATTAGATGTTGAATCTAATGCTTGTTGTCGTTTTCTTCTCTTTGAAGCTCTTGCTTTGTTTTCAATAATTAATTTCGATCTAGATGATGATTTCAGACTGTTTTGTTGTTGCGTCTTCTTCATTATGATGTTACTGCTGCTGTGATGTTCATCCATAGCTAGGGTTTTAATTTGGATTTTCACTAATTTCTGTTTTTTTTTTCACTCAGTTAAATGATTATTTTGTTTGTTTTTTTTCGTTTTTTTTTTCTTCCAGTTTTTATTCGGGTATTGAGAAGAATAACGGTTTTAATGCGCAACACGTGTGGATTACGAAAACAGTGAGAAGGATATTAATGTCTTTGCATCTTTTTTGGACTAATATGTACCTAGTCGACTCGGGCTGGACTAAACAGTACTTTTGGACGGGATTTTGGACTGAACCGTTTTTTTCCCATCAAAAAAACACAATTCAGAGAGACAAACTGTTTGGGAATAAGAGTTTTCTTAATTCTTAATTATTTTTAAAAACTTTGTTAGGATCCAACGGTGGAAAACGAGAGAATCATTAAAAATAATGGATGGTTAAGATTGGGTGCATGAGAGATGTAGGAAGGCCAAACAAGTATAGATATCCAGACGGAAACTAAGTTACGTAATTTTTATGGTGGATACTCTATATCCATCTGAACAGGGCGGAGCCAAAATTTTTGTTATGGGCATACAAAATTTGCTACCGGGTACAAAAAAAGATTTAGGGGTGCAAAAACTACGAAAACATGCTTAGATGTAGAAATTTTTTTTTTTTTCCTATCGGGTGTAAAAGAGGCTTTGGAGCCAGCTGGGCAGGGGTGGAAGTGCACACCTTGCAACGGGCTAGCTCCGCCCCTGCGTCTGAAGTGAAATACATAAACTGTGTATCAGCACGTCATGGAAACTGAGCTACCGTCGGTCATTTCTTAGCTAGAATGAGAACAGATAACTTCCCTTCACTAGCCAAGCCAAAGATTTAGGCCACATTATAGCTAAGAAATGAACTGCGGGGCCATAGTGTTGCTCATAAAAAGAATTTGTTAGTATGAAAGAGATTTTATTAAATAAACTTAAATCAATACATCAAATTCCTCTCTAATGAGAGATTTTAACCAGACTGGGAGATGTGATGACTAAGACTCACTTAAGCTTGTTGTTCTAGCTCTTTTTGCTAAGTAGTTAGCAACCTCATTGGACTCTCTGTGCACAAAATTGCATTTTGATGACTGAAAACTTGATAAAATTCATGACATTAACAACAGCATTGTCAAAAATAATTGCACATCTAAGCTTCCAGATGTGCCAAAGGGCAAAGCTAGCTAGTCTTATAAACTTCAGTCGACTAGGGGGACAGATACTATTGCTAGTAAACCAGCTAGCAATCTAGTCCTTAACCCGATTCCCATCATTTATACCGCAAAATTTGATTCGTAGATATATGACGTTCAGAGAATAAGTGATTCACAGTTTCATTGGCATTTCGGCAAAAAGGACATGACCCATCAATATCTGTAACAAATCTAGATAATTTTTGCCTAACTAAGCATTAATGTGAACAATCTCGTCTCGTGAAGGGGGATCTGTTGTAGAACTCAGATAACTCAGAGGACATGACCCATCACAGTTTCAAATAATTTATCACAATAAATTTACAGTGGAGATCATAAAATAATTTGATGTGATTTCCGCTTTAACAACCTCGTCTCGTGAAGGGGGATCTGTTGTAGAACTCATCATCTTCTCTACCATCTTATCAGTTCCCGTAACGCTCTCAATTATTTCTTCATCAGTGAACAATTGCGTAAATTCATATTCTTCGGGATATTCGGGACATCTTGACATTCACTAAATTGCGATAACCAATTTTTCGATCAAATTTTGCAAGTCTTGAGTGATATTGTCGTCTAATTGTTCATCCGAACTTTCTAAACTTATGTTATCCGTTGATCGAAGTTAAATTTACCTATAAGTTAATAATTATTAATTTATATATTAATTAATATCTCGCTTAGTTAATAATTTCTAACGGTCTCAACAACATTAATATATAGAGTTTTTACTAAAACATGAGACAGAAAAGAGGATGATTGATGAAAAGAGTTTGAGATGAGCTATTAACTCCTTATTCTACAAAATCTGTCACAATTTTTTTTTTTAATTTTTCTTTTTTCGTGAAGAAACGGCTGACCACCTTATTACCTAATACGGAAATCAAAAACTAAAATGTACGAATACATTTATCAGAAAGTAGAAAGCCCGTTGTTGGTTGAACTCGAGTTAGGTGCCTCTGTTGCTGGCCTATAACTCCTCGGAAGGGTCAAAAGACTTTCGACATATCTTGTAAACTTGTAAGAATGGCCAATATTGGCACCTAAGGAGGAGTTGGGACTTCCATCTTTAGTAATTTTAATTTTGCTGAAAATCTTCTTCTTCCGATTGTAAGAATGAATGGAAACAGCATCATGATAACAAGCTTCATAACTCTGGACATTAAAAGTTCTAAGATTAAGTAGTCCATTCCGTCGACAACGTGAACCCGAACACTTTTATAACTCCAGCAAAGAGGTAACAAGATAATCTCTTTAGTCCATTTGATATTACTAGTATTTGTAGTGCTTGTACTTTTGTCGCAGTCATCATCAAGTATCCATAGGGTGATAGTGTGACTATATGCATTCTGTAGTATAGCTAGATGCTCATCCAATGCCATAAGACAATAAGACATATGGCGTTCAATGCCAATCATATCAAAGTCTGGTATGACTCTGTACTCCTCGCTCCCGACATCAAATGCCAGTAGTATGGGATGAAGGCTCTTATGTCGTCCAATATATAAAACCGTTGGAATAAGCAGAACCAAATATATCTTTGGGGCGCGATCGGTTGACAGCCCCTTAAATGACATGGTATGACTGAGTCGTCTCCACCATCGATTGAGAATGCATAAACGGTCGAGATCATCCATCCTAACACTAAGTAATCCGGGTTATACCCGTGACCGCAATCAAAATTAGAATTCAGAAGACACTTCTTCTCCTATCCCTTCCCTTTATCTTTTCTTTCGTATTTACTGAGCTTCACTCAAGTACCATATTCCATATCCATTGAATTATCATGAGATTAATGGATTAATCTTGATATATGTTTGTCTAATGGTCAAGGGGGTTTTTATATTTTGATTTGGTAGATGCAGAAAGGGAAAGAATCCGATCATCAAGGATTGTGTTATGTCCAGTGGATCTTCAAATTCGAACGAATTATTTGTACAGATGTTTAGGCGAAGCATTTGTTACAAATTAACTTTTACATTCACTCAGGATTCTTCATGCCTGATCTTTAAAATGCCTAATTTGTTTTTACTTTTTTTAAAACTAAATTGTTCAAATTCCATTCTACTACTCCAGTGAAATATCTCACTTCCAATATTAATCAACTACTAATTTAAGCTTTTATCTTGAATCAAAAACAATAAACCCTAATTACAGATCATCATATAATCATAGTGGAATCTAACAAATATTCTTTTTTTTTTTTATAGATTTCCTTTCCTTTGGATTTGGTACTTGAGTGAAGCTCATAAATATCTCGAGATTAAACTTCAAATCTCTTCCGGTCAACCGGTCGAAAACGTGAGAGGGACGAGGACGGAGGGAGAAGACATGGGAGAAGGAGCAGAGATATCTTCAACGCGGTCATGGGTATGACCCGATTTACTCATATTAACTTGGGTGATATCGATCGTTTATTATTTGTCAATCAACGGTTCAATATGACTCTGTCATACCATGTCATTTAAGGGGCTGTCAACCGATCGCTGCCCTATATCTTTATACTGGTAATAATAAGCATATGGTGGCACCTTGTCAATCCTTCTCCAGGCAATGTCCTTTCCTAGAGTCAAGATCTCGCACATTTTGTAATCCGCCTCGTTCCCTTCAGTGTTTTCGTATATTGTGTACTCCCCGCACCCTTCAAATTTATGAAGTTCCCATCCAGATATGAACCACATACAAGTCACTTTGTATTCCTTGGTAGTAGGATCAAATCCAAATTCATAAGTACGATCTACATGTACTTCGGATAAGTCACACCATTGCTCTACTTGTGATAGATATGTTGATCTAATCCAAGGTGTTTGCTTCTTGGGTGATGACATTGTATAGACAAGCGGTGTGATCTTCTTTAATCTTATCACAGTCACTTTCTTTTTTGTCTATTAAACAGATCATATCGTTAATTGGGTTTTGTAATTTCTCACAAGCTAACAATTGTTTGTTCGATATGGCTTGAATGGTTGTTGTTGTTGCTGTTATTTCTCTGTGGTTTTTATATATGCACAAGTTGGCTGTATAGTGACTCTCAAAGTTAACGCATTCATCCCGAAGAAAAAGTACCGTGAAATTTGTGATGAAGAGACGTGGACTTTCTGATATAGCTTTGTTGATAAAATAAAAGAGATGTGGACTTGTTTTCAGTTACCGGTGATGGTGTAAATCGATCAACCACTAATCTTTTTCAATCAAGGATTTCCAAGATTTGCATACGCATTTGAAACGCAAAAGCGATATCATTGGGAGTCTGCTCAGTTTGTATTTGCTCATCATGTAGGTACACAAAATAGGCTCGCCACGTGGTCGCACAGGAAGGAACGAAATATGACTGAAGAATCTCACCCAAAGATCTTGCATCGTTCCCTAAGATCCCAATCAGTGACTAGTCAAATCAGAGGTACGAATCACCTCGTCACTGATTAACAACGCGAAGTAAGAAAACTTGTACGTAGGAAGGCATTCCAAAATAAAGTATCTCGCATAAAGAATCTAAACTACGAAGGAACAATTGGAGTGTACAACAAGATAATAGTCACGAAATCATATAGGCGAAGTAAGGTTACTTAGCTGAAAAGTTAAGCTTCGAAGTCAGTAAGTTGTCAAACAAGAAAAGAGACAGTTGTCCCGACAAACTCCCAAAGTTGTCAGCGAAAGAAAGGGGAAAACTTTATGGAAAATGATCTGCGCGAAGTATAAAGCACCTCCACGAGAACTTGGCAACGATAAAGTAGTAAAAGAGTTGTATTCCATTATGATTGGATGGTCTATAAATAGAGACCCTTGTGAAATGTAAGAGGGTTAGAGTTTTTAGGGGATAAGGGTAGTTTTACTTAGAGAGTAAGATTAGGGTTTCTCTTCTACCAAAAACTTGTATTTTGTACTCTTGAGTGGTTGATCAATAAAGGATTTTTCTGATTCCAATGTTTGCGATGTCTTAGATCTAGCTTGTTTTTTATTTTGGTGTACTACTGGATTTTCAGTAGTTACATTTTAGCATCCAGAAACAGGGAACTTAGATTGGGGATTCATCCTCATCTAAGAGTTTGAGAAAGGTTGAAATTGTTTTTTAAATCATATAAGTTAGAGATTTTGGCGAGTTGTTTTAAAAGTTATGGTTTTGTAGATCTCAAATGATTTATTCATAATTAAGATTGGAAATATAGGAGAGGGAGTAATCTTCGGGTGTTGCATCGTAGGGTTGGTTAGGATTTAGAAGCTGAGTTAGATTTGGAGATATCAAATTAAGGATTAGTTGGTGGCCAGAAAGCCAGACCGAGCGAAGCACTTGATAACAACGAGGAGAAGCAAACGTTTGGAGGCAAAAAGAGGAGGAAGAATGGAAAGGGGAGGAACATTGGCTGCATGAGAAAGGCAAGGCATGAATCAACGACAGAATGAAGAGGCCAGTGAAGATGACTTCAGGGAGGGTTCGGTGCACACTTCTGACATGGACACCATTGCAGGAGAAGAACTTACCCGCGAAGAGATGGAGGAGAATATCGGTGAAGAACATATGACGTTGGAACAGCTAAGGGAGACACTTCTCCTCGAGAGGGAACGAGACAGGGATTTAGCGGAACAACGAGCTAGGCTGGTGAGACAAAACGCAATGTTAACGATAGAGAATCGCCAACTCAATGAGGAAAGAGCAGATGATGTCACGGACTCGGAAGCGATAACGATATCGTCGGAAGAAGAATAACGGTAGCAGAGGAGATATGCTTACGAGGAAGGCGGAGGAAATCGAAGAAGGAGACAGCGAAGAGAAAATGGTGAAGAAAGAGATCTGAGAAGAGCGTTAGAAATAACGAGATGGGAAGATCAAAGACGAAGATATGAAAAAGAAAGGAGACAAGACGAGGAAAGAAGGAACGAAGGTGAAAGGAAGCTAGAAGAGGAAAGGCAACGCGATGTAAACCGGAGATGCGAGGAAGAGATAAGACATGGGAAAGGAAGGCTTAGCATGATGAGAGGTTATCATCACGAAGAAAATGGAAGAAACCTGAATCAAGAAGTCTTAAACGAACTGCGAGATATGAGGACATTGATAAACAATTCTCGAAGAGGATGCAGGGTGCAGCTGGCAGAGGCAATATAGGAAGCTCACAAATCTCCATTTACCTACGAGATAATGCATGCGGACATTCCTGAGAAGTGTGTACTACCAACATTTGCAAGCATATTCAGCGGGTCAGAAAGTGTTGTGCAACACTTAAAATAGTACACTCTTTCATTGATGCAGTGGGGACGAAATGATGCGGTACACTGTAAGTATTTTCCCGCCAGCTTAACCGGAGAAGGGTTGGGTTGGTTCGATGGGCTACCAGAAAGGTCGATTTCGTCGTTTAAACACCTGTAGAGAATATTCTTGACAACCTATATAAGTAACAACATGCTAAGGCTAGGGATTGAGACTCTGTTCAACCTAAAGCGAAGACCGACGGAAAGCTTACGAGGACTGGTAACAAGATAGAGGACAGTATGTAGCGAACTAGCAAGGAGAGTTGATGAGAAAAATTTTCTCTTAGCCTTTGTGAACGCCTTAATCCAGACCGACTTACGGTACACCCAAATATTCATAATCCGGAACTCCTTGACAATGAATGAATTAAGGGAGTACCAAGAGGAATATATAGCGTTAGAGGAGAAGCAAAGACAAGTCAGCGAAGTAACACCAATCCCAGCGAAGGAAGGAAATTCAAGAATGTTACCAAGAACAGTGCATGTCGTGGAGGATGGCCCAAAATGCGAAAAAGGGGAACCTTCAACCCCAATTCTTGCGAAACTTGTAGCTGTGTCAACCGTAGACCAGGAATGGATCGATCAACAAAGATATGAGTAGTCAAGACGAAGGAATTATGAGCCACGAAGCTATAACACGAGATATCAGCAAAGAAACAATCAAGGACCTAGATTCGGAAAGCGAAGACCGAGTGCACCATATTTCGAATATGTAAAGCTTCCTAGACTCAATACAACTGTGGAAAAAGTATGGGAAGCAATAGTGTTGACGGAAGAGATCCCACCCTCACCAAATTTGGGAAGAGAACTACCTCCGGGAACTAGGAGTCGTGAGTTACTGGGTATCATCGTTTTCATGGGCATCATACAAATGATTGTCGAAACATTCGAAGAATTATACTTAAAATCTAGTAGAACGGGAAAACTCGCACATTTCTGGAGAATTATGCCCCTCCCCCCCCCCACCCCCACCCCCCCCCCAACCCAACCCCACCCCACCTCGTGACAATCAACAAGTGTACCGAATTGAAATAGATCGAGGAACCCAAAAACTGAATTGTAATTCGATAATATACTCAGACAAGAACATCCAGAATTTCCATGATAACATACTCAAGATAGTACATAAGAGGGACTTCGAGGGAAATGAAATATTCAACATCGCGATGAAATAGCCATTAGAAGAGTGGCAGAAGAGAGAGATAACATTTTCAGCAAAGGAAACACCAGAAGGAGGAGCTTCACATACGGACCCATTGGTCATAACCTTGAATTTTGGAAAATGCTCAAAGTGGGAGGAGGACCAATTCAAGAAAGAGAAGATTTGGGAAATAGACAGAATACTGGTAGATATAGGGAGCTTGGTTGACATACTCTTTTATCATGCATTTAGAACCATGGGGTACAAGGATTCTGACCTTGTTCCATCAACATACAACATATATGGGTTTAACGGGGTTGCATCAAAACCGAACGGGGAACTAGTCATAAAAAAATTCGCGGGCGAGTTGGAAACAAAAGTTACAGTCTGCGTGATAGATATAGACTCACCTTATAACGCTCTCATAGGCCAGCCATGGATACATGGGATAAAAGGAGTTGCGTCAACATATCATCATGCTATACGATTCCCGATGCCTAATGCGGTTGGAGAAATCAAAGGAGATCTAAAAGACGCGCGAGAATATAACGAAAAGGATATCCACAACTATGATGTTAAACTAAGAAGAAAGATATAACAGAAGAAGAAGGTGTGCGAGGCAAAAAGGGCGGAGCAGCTAATGGTATTTACAATTGGGGTGAACGAATAGCATACTATGCCTATGGAAGAGGTGGATAGAATGTTGCTTACCAAAGAAAAGGACCATGAGGTAACACCAGAGAAGGAAAGTCGAATAGAAATAAAGCAAAGTGGGAAGACGAAGAAAGGGAAAATAGCTGAGGTAAGCGAAGCAACAAAAAACGAGAAAGAAACCCCCATCGCCAAGGAAAAACAAACCCCACGAGGCGGAGCAAAGGCAAACGTTACCAAGCGCAAAAGGATATCGATACAAGAAACTGAGGGAAATGTCGAAGGAATGGAAGCACAAAGTTCTAAAAATAAGCAGAATAGCACATGCGAAGAAGACCAAGAGATGGAACGATTAAAGGAAGAACTCTACCAAGAAAGGCGAAGAAAAGAAGACCTAGTAAGGGAGCAGATAAGGCTAGAAAGGCAAAACGAGAAGCTCATAATTAAGAACAATCACCTAAAAGGAAAACACGCGGAGCACAACACCCAAAAGGGAGAGAATGCTTTTGGAAGGAAATTGGCAGTTGAAGGGCATCATGACTATTGGAGAAAAATGGAGGGGCGAGGGGAGCGAGATGAACGAGAAGACTTAAAAAGAGCCATAGAAAATAGCAAGAGGAAGTTCAGAGAAAAGGAATATCGAACGCAACAATTAATAATAACCGATAAAAATGGAGCAACGAGCAATGTCCGGGCAGCAAGAAGAACGACTGGATTACGGGGGCAACCAGAAATAATGAACAAATATTTGGGAAGTAAGCCACCAAACCGAGAAATAAGCGGCATTATTCTCATTGAAACAAAGGGAAAATGAAAGCTTGCGAAGTATTGTCGCGAGATGAGATACAATTTGCTGTGAGTTGAAAGGAAGGTTGTCAGAAGAAGATTTAGTGTGATCATTCATCTATGCGCTATCGACAAAGCACCCTTTATTTTTGATATTTTTCAAGATCAGGAACGAGGTAAGGATGAAGGAGTTGAAAAAGTATCAATCCGAACACATTCGCATAGAAGAAGAGTACTAGTAACCAAGGAAGGGTCGTAAAAACAAGAAGATTGTACTAGTTATAATTATCGATTGGCAATGTATCAGATTTACAAAATGATAGCAATGATATTTTGAATTTTGATGAATCAAGGATATGAATTTTCATACTTACGAAGTAATCATAACAAAATAAACCATAGCCCAGACAAAGTAAGACCTCACATTAAGGGGCAAATCAGACAAACGAAATAAATAGTTTCCAGGGAAACTTAAAACCTTCGCCTAGGAAGGCTGAGAATCCACGGCGTGCACCCGAGTTCCCACGAAAGTGCAAGAGGCAAGTCCTAACGCATGTCGTGAACAACTCTCAGAGAAATAAGATAGGGGCAATGATAAGACCTATCCGCTGAGGGTCCCTTTTATGATGGCCTTTGGTAAGGGGTGCAGAAATATGACCAAGGCGCCGACATATTCGGTTGAGCTGCGGGTGCCTGGGATGTCTGGAGCGTTACCGGCCATGTCAGTTTGGCAAGTCTTGGCTACGATGCACCCGATCCCAAAGAAACCCCACCTAGGGTGTGACTTCGTAACCATAAGCCATATCGACGAAGGGGACAAGAAGTCACGAAAATAACTGAATGTCGTAATAACTGGATGGGAGGAGACCAACATGCATCTTAGGTTTAACCTCCTTGAAAGGGCAATCAGGGGGAATATAAAGGGATGGCACCCTCCAGATTAGGGAGCTGCGTGACAAAAAAAAAAAGACGGCAATGTCATGAGGCTAACATTCATGGGAATGGCTAGGCCTGTCGCATTGTCGCGAAACAGGGTTCGAAATAAATGTTAAGATGAGGTTAATGGATTATTATTTGAGAAAATAATAAGCGCCTAATACTTCGTCGAATAAAGACCCTTAATGAGAGGGTGAGGCGCAATAAGACCTTAATTAGGAGGCGCAATAAGACCTCGAAAAGCACCACTGATATGTGTCTAAAACACCTTGATATTTATCTATTGTTTATGCTTTCTTTGCTAAGTTTTCTTGTAAATTATGTATTTTATGTTTAATTTTGAGTTTTAGGTACTTTGGAGCAAAAGAAGAAGAAACGTCGCTTAAAAGGGGGTAAAGTGTCATTGCATTTGCAATTGCTGTTGGAGGCGACTTATTTCTCATTATTTACTTCTTTTCTATTTGAAAGGCATGTCGGCTTTAGTGATGCGAGTTATGTCTGAAAAGCATGACAGCCTTAGTGATGTATAAAAATTGAAGAAAAGAAGTGAATATGAGAGGTAAGAGATGGCTGCTCGAGAAACTACTAAAAACACCCAGAAAAGTGTTAAAGGCATCCCTAGAAATGTCCCGGAGGAGTTGACAAAGTAACCCAAGAGTTTTTCACTATATGCAGCCCAAAAGTCATCTTTGTACCCCACAAATTGTTATTCGCACCCCCAGAAATTGCTAAACGTAGCCCAAATTGCTATAGGGACACCGCTGTCGGATAACGGGAAAGTCATCTTATCCATTTGAATTTCGAATTTTGGCGGGAAAAGAAGAACAGAATTAGGGTTTGAGAATTGATGATGTTACATTGAGACTAAATCGCCAGAATTGAATGGGTTTGTGGGCTGTTAGTGGTCTTTGTTTCGACCAGAATTGGCTATATAATCGGGAAAATCTTTATCAGAGCTTACGGAAATTGGAAGGAAAGTTGTTCTTCATGAAAGCAGTTTAAGGTTCGAATTTTTGGTAGAGATTTAATGAGATTTAATCGCTGGATTTAGTTTCATTGGGCCTGTTAAGGCTAAACAGGGAGGATATGGGTGATTTATTTAATCCATCTGGGCTAGATAATCACCGGTGATAAAACAGAGTTGGTAATACACTCGGTGTTTCTGTTGAGAAGATTTGGACCTTTGCACTGAGATTGAACCGGTCAAATGGATTACAGTTATCCTGTTACGACTTAACAGGGGTGGTACATGTGTTGGAATCGATTGAATTAAGCCACAACGTCGGATTGGAGTAAACAGGGAATAAAAGTGTATAAACGGTAATAAAGTAAGAATCTCAACTCTGTACGGAAATTAAGTGCGACTAAAGGGAAGATATCTGCTTTATTATGTCATGAAGATAGTTTAAGAAGGAATAAAACAACCAGGCACGTACGGGTAGAACAAAAAGAAGAAATAAAGTCGAGACTTTGGGTGAAAGAAAAAGAAGATTTTCTTGACATATTTTCAACTTTGTTGGGTATAAAAAGGGTCGTAGGGAAGCAGAGAAGGGGGACGGATACTTTGGAGGAGAAATATAGGCTTATAATCGAGAAAAAAAAAGAGGTTACAAAAAATTCTTCTGTTGTTTGCTCGATCAAGAACACGAAGAACATAAACCGTTAAAAACGGTTCGCGATGTGATCTTATATTCAACGGCGTATACAAAATATCGTACACTATTTTAGTTATAGTAGGTCTTTCTATGAGCTATTGTAACAACTTGGTGGCAAACGCCTTTAGTGATTAATCAGAATCATTGTAAGCATCTTTTATTATTTTTAATACAATGAGTAATGAAATTTTCTCCAATCTTCGATCTATGAGTAGCTAAATTTCTTTTCTAGGGTTTTGGAGGAAACTATTTTTAATGGGTAATATTTAGTATTTAAATTCTTTGACATATTTGACTCCATATTTGTGCTTTCCATTTTCTAAAAATTTTATCTTCTTTGTATGCTTCGTAAAAACTGTTTTGGGTAGTTTGAGCTGCCGATATTTTATAAGCGAAGGAAAATTAGGCCTTAGAATAGTGACGAGAGTCGTAAAAAAAAGAGCTTATAACGTTATATCTTCCAAAGCATGAGGTTGAGTTCGAATTGTTTTGAGTAAAGTAGGATTATTATGTCAAAGTTTTAATTATTGAGTTTACCTTCATTAGAAGTAGCGGAATCCAAAGCCCTAGAGTCATCTCTCGTTGGTAATAAAAATCAATTTTAATTAGTTTGTCTTAGTATTTTCTTTTAATAATCAAAAAACCAAATCTTTAAAAAGAGTCCGAGCAACGAATCTCTACTTACTACTTGTAAAACTACATCAACCACATGAATAAGAAACAAAATTGGAACCCCTACCCGTTATGACCCGGAGTGAACGCAAGCAAGCACCAGAAATAAGGTTATCATGAAATGTGTAGTCGAGGCAGGGGCAAACAAAATGAGGCAGTGGAATAAAGTTTAAGCGGTAAAAGACAAGGATAACACGAGAGGTATAAGCAAAATAAGAGTACCAAATAGGCAAAGTAACAGAGTTCAAAGCCCATGCGAGATAAAACAAGAATTATTTCGCCAAAATCGGGAAGACGAAATATCAACTGATCTATTTCATGCCTCGGGAATGAACAAAATAATAAGAGGCAAGTATATACTTTAAATTTTGTTATTCTTTTGAGTCTTCCCTCGGCAAGTATATACTTGACGAGGGGAGATATGATACTCTGTTGGAAAATTGCAATACTAATATGACTTAACGAAAGCATATTACTTAAAAAACAACCGAAAATATATAAAATAAAAGGATCTAAGATATTCTGCCACCCAAGCTTAGGAGCGTCCATATAGAGAAATTGTTAGAATAACTAAAGCTGAAACATAAAACATGGAAGAAGGGAAGTTAAGATTGCTCCTGAAGAGGAATGCCATCAGTGACTGCTATTTCGAGGATACCAACACCAGCCTCGCCAATATCTGCATCAGGATTTGAGGTTTGTCCGGGAAAACTTTTAGAAGCAAAGGCATCTATGGGCTTTTCCTCTTCGACCTTGGACACCTCGGTCCTCAGCACCTCGTCACCTCTAGCAAACCTCTCATCTTCGCCTGAGACGGTTCTGTCGTCGAGTGGCTGCTCGTTGTCAAAGAATATCTCTAGAGGAAAAGTGGGATGAGTAATACCATGCTCATCGCAGAAATTGTTGAAGAGAGAGACTAGGTAGTTCTGGGTATTCTTACGAGATAACTTCGCTACTTTCGAGGAATCCTCCATCATATCGTCGATATCAGCATTCAAATCTTTAACCTCATCTCTAAGGCGAGAAGCCTCGTTGCGAGCCTCATCCCTTTCATGAGAAAGGTGAATGACTTGATTCTTGTAACGCTCTTCAGACTCTGCAAACAAGAAATAAGATTTTATCAGAAACCTGAAATTTAATCTAGTCATAACCATGCACAGCGCCTAAAACTACCTTCCATTTGCAAGATAGTAGTGTTCAAAGTCTCTTGGATATCAGAATACAAATGATCTAGCCTGGAGACTTCTAGATCCGACACTCGGAGCTGAACACATAACTCATGATACGAATCGTCCCGGCCTTTGCCATGACCAGACTTCGAAGTATCTTTGTCGGGATGACGAGAGTACCCTTGTTCTTACGAAGATCAACGAGACTTGACATGAGAAGAAGATTTAACGAGACTTTGGGCGCGAAGAGTCCTTGATTAAGCCTTGAAGAAATTCCACCTTTTCTTGGACAATCAATCTCCTCGTTCAAGCCCGGTGACTTCGTGCTGAGATTTATGAAGATCAACCACAACTTGATTCTTCCCGTTGATTGTGCGTTCCTTATCCTTCTCCAATCTCTTAATCAAAGACAATGATGAGGAGTGAAGATTCCTCGAAGTGGTGAGAGAGTTATTGACTCGCTGGAGATCTAACTTGAGGTGATCATTCTCATCATGAAGATGGTGATTCAATTCCTCATTATGAGAACAATCGATAGACAGACCATCCACTTACGAGAAAAGGGTCTCGACCTTCTCATTCAAAATCTCATTTTCAGTCACATAGCAGTCATTCAGAGTTGAGAGGTTCAAGTTTTCAACACGAAGATCTTCAAGTGAGGCAGACGCTTCGGAGGCAGTCAGTTGACGTTGCATGTATTGAGCTTGACGAAATACGAAATAAGAAAATAACAGACATAAAGAAAAAAAGGCAAGAAATGGATCTACAAGGGAAGGAACATACTCTGGAGCTTCTCCATCTTCTTGTCCTGCTTACTGGAGTACTCTTTGTCTTCGTTAAGTTCCTTCGTCAAGGCCTTGATGTGAGCATCATCCTTCTTTATCTTATCGCGAATAAGTCTATAATCTCCACTAAGCTGGCCATGTGACGATTGACTTCCTGCGAACCAACAAATCAGAATTTAGAAAGGAACCTCGAAGTACTATGAAGATACAGTTGAAGAAGCGTAGAAGGCTCACCAAGTTCATTAAAGCGGAATGTTGTTGGAGAGACAAATTCATAGAAGCATTCAGCAGTGTGGATGCATCTTGAGAAAGAAAGTCATCGGCACCAAAAGTCACCACAGATTCAAGAGCACGAGACTTTGTGGAGGGATCTTCGCGAGCCTTGTGATAAATATCTTGCAGAAACTTCATGTCTGGATCGTAAATAGGATTATATGCCATAGATGAAACCCTTTGCTTCCCCTTTTTACAAGGGGGAGGTTTCTCAGGGGATTCCTCAACATGCACAACCAAAGGAGGAGGAACGGGAGAATCAACAACATTGGGAGAAGAAGTTGTACGAGGCGAGAATATTGATGCTTGGGAGGAGTGGGGTGACTTGGAGGAATGACACTCCTAACTGCGGTCAAACTATCCAAGTCCAAGACCCTACGTCGCCTTTTAGGATCGCCAGAAGAAGGGGCATGGAAGGCATCAGTCTGCGAAATAACAAGTTCAATGCGATTAGTGGATGGTGGGGTTGTAGTACACAAAGTGATAATTTTGACGAAGAGGGGAAGACGGAGTGTGATGATCACGTATTTTTCGTCTTTTAGTAGGATCGGGAGCAGGCTGCTTAACAAGGGGAGTACCGTCCTACGAAGAATAAAAGTTTAGAATCTAAGGTTACATCGCGGAAAAGAAAGTAGCGAGCGAAGTGGATACCTGTTCGGGAGCAGGAGATTCGACGGTAACTAGTGTAGTCAAAATCGCTCTCCAAGGCCGATTACTCCCCGAGTAATCGCTACAGGCTACATGAACAAGGCTATTTCCGATTCCAAGCCATTTCTGATCTTTAGCGATTAAGTCAGACGATTTTGCCGATTTGGACCGATTTTTGAGCAAAACGAGTTAACGGTTTTTCCGAGTTGTCCTTGCATGCCCTAAAATAAAATAAAAAAAAACTTCGTAACCCCTCAGATGGGAGTTATCAAATATAAAAACCTCTAAATAAATGATAAATATGTCAGTATAACAATATTACACACTCAATTACATGATAGTTTTAAAATTTTAATTTTAATTAGGTACAAATCATGACTTATGAGCAGCAATATATAAGTTTCTAATAAATAGATTCCGAGTATTAGACCGAGTTTTAGCGATTTCCAAGTCCGGACTTATTTCTCCTCGCTCCAAGCTCCCCGACCGAGTAGGACCGACGAACGATTTCGACTACTTTGGCGGTAACATCCCTTTCTTTGCGATCTTTGAGAAGACCAGCAGCAGGCATCTCGTACTAAATAAAAGGGGAAAAGGGATATGAGAACAAACAAAGCCCAAAACAAGAGAAAGGCCTGGGAGACAAAATAATAATACCTCAGCTGGCACAGACCATCGAAGCCTCCAAGGATCGCAACCAGCGAGATAACAATGTTGGGGAAGATGACCCTCGCGAGGAACTCCTTTCTCGTCAACGCCCCAGATAAAAGGGCCCCCTACCACCAGAGGAAACATTAGCCAATCCTCGTCGCAAGAGAAGCGAAGTCGGTCATCTCGCCCCAGTTTGAGAGGATCCACATCTAATAGGAGAGCTTTGAACGGGGCAGAGATGGTGTTACGGATAAGCTCAATACCCCACTCCTGATACTTTCTCGTGCTTGTAAACCTAGCGCAATAATTAGCCACGAAAGAGTCCATATTATAGTCGCGAGAATCGTACTACTCAGCCACTACGGAACTTGCGAAGTGCCATTCTTTGAGCGAATCACAAACTCGTTGGAAATACGAATTACATTTCCGAAAGTGAAGACCCCACACCTGGAGCTTATTCAAAATCTCAATGAAAACGGGGTTAGAAGGGTTGTATAGGGGAAAAGATAACACATCTCTTAATCCGGCCAATGGTGACAATCATCTTATATGCGGACCAAGTGTCGGATGAATCCATCTATAATTCGGTTCCATGTCTCCAGGGTGCATAGATGGGAGGAACTACGGAGGATTCGAGGCGGGGTCAAAGATAAACCCATCTTCTAAAAGTCTGCTTGGAATTCCTCAAAGGTTTTGAATGGGGTAGGTGTTGAAGCTTTCTTTGGAGCCATGATAATGAAGGAAAAGCGAGAAAAGTTGAGAGAAAAGAAGGGTGACGACAATGGAAGAGGCGGGAGCGTGCGACTTGAGTTCGAAGCAAAGGAAGAAGAGACCAAAAACCAGGCTAAAACGAGATATTTATAGTATAAAGAAGGTGACCGAAAAAAACAGGTTGACGGCACGTTCGAGGAATCCTGACCGGTAATAGCCGGTTACCAAGAGAACGTGGTCACAAGAGGGTGGAGAACGTGGCGTCCAAGGAATTTTGAGAGGTTCTTATTTATGTTCTCATACAACTCGAACAGAATAAGAAAAGGCAAAATGTAGGTACACAAAATTGGCTCGCCACGTGGTCGCACAGGAAGGCACGAAATAGGACTGAAGAATCTCACCCAAAGATCTTGCATCGTTCCCTAAGATCCCAATCAGTGACTAGTCAAATCAGAGGTCCGAATCACCTCGTCACTGATTAATAACGCGAAGTAAGAAAACTTGTACGCAGGGAGGCATTCCAAAGTGAAGTATCTCGCATAAAGAATCTAAAATACGAAGGAACAATTGGAGTGTCCAACAAGATAACAGTCACGAAATCATATAGGCGAAGTAAGGTTACTTAGCTGAAAAGTTAAGTTGCGAAGTCAGTATATTGTCAAACAAGAAAAGAGACAATTGTCCCGAAAAACTCCCAAAGTTGTCGGAAAGATTGGGGAAAACTTTATGGAAAATGATCTCGAAGTATAAAGCACCTCCACGAGAACTTGGCGATGATGAGGCGAAGTAAAATGAGCTGTATTCCATTATGATTGGATGGTCTATAAATAGAGACCCTTGTGCAATGTAAGAGGGGTATAGAGTTTTTAGGGGATAAGGGTAGTTTTACTTAGAGAGTAAGATTGGGGTTTCTCTTGCACCAAAAACTTGTATTTTGTACTCTTGAGTGGCTGATCAATAAAGAATTTTTCTGATTCAAATGTTTGCGATGTCTTAGACCTAGCTTGTTTCTTATTTGGGTGTACTACTCGATTTCCAGTAGTTACACATCAATATAGCTATTACCCTTCGTCTTTTTCATGGTGGACGAAAAAGCTTCTCGGGAAAAAACTATACACCGAGTTTGAAACTATCGACAATACTACTGCCTCTATTTATAGGCTCGAACTTTCTTGCAAAATAGAACGGAAAACACTCCTAACGGGATTGGGATTGGGATTCCAACCAGACCTCTTGTACGACTCCTAATCCCCATGCACGTGAAGAACGACCTTCTATAGACCATGCAGTATTATTAGTTCCATTTTTTCTAGCTTAGCATATAGAATTTTTAGAAAAAATGGATATGCAGAGCCAAAGAAAGGAGTGGATGGCGCCCGTGTGTTTTATCAAACAACTAAGGAAAAAATAAATCAACTAAGCAACCAATTGACAAGAAATACAGAAAATTACGTACTTCAAGACTTGATTAATGAATAACAAATGACAAGGATGAACTCATGTTGAACTAGCTATAAGAGGCTTGCATAGTGGACAAGTGTGACGGTGCTGCAAGTGACGCACAATGATCATGCGTTACAGAGTTGCAGGCCAAGTCAGAGTCCCGCCGTAATGGTGCAATACGAAGCCATAATAGCAGAATGGAAGCTATAATAGTGCAACGCAAGCCATAATAGCGGTATTACTGTATAGACTGGAAAGTGTCAAGAATGGCATAAACCCACAGGGCCAATGTAGTGCAAGTGCAGCATTACATTGTAAACACATTTGGCTAAGTAATGAAGCTTATTGACCGACACAATGAAGCTTCATTGAGGAAAGGCTAGACATGGCCAAAGTGACAGATGCAACATGCGATGTTGGCATCGATGCATATCCATGGAATTGAGTTGGCCCAAACTCAAGGAGGATGCAAGAATGAAGAATAGACTAAGAGTTGGTCTATGGCGTATATTCAAGGTTGGCCAAAGCTTGAATAATGCAAACAAGTTGGTAATGCAAGAGTTGCATTGCCATTGTCAAGCTAATTGGCGAAGTGAAGCATATATGACGCATGAGCAACTAGAGTGAGCTTAAGGAGCTGGCATCGATGTTTGAAGCTTAAGGAATGTCCGTGCATGAGTTTAGAATGATAAGCATGCGGGGCCAAGAGGGCTGAACATTGGCGCAAGGCGAGAATCCAGTGTGCCAAATCGGATGGTGCAATATGGCTCAAGTGACGGTTGCAAGTCGATTCTGAGTTTCACAAGCATGCCAATGATGCGTAATGAAGAGGAGCGGTTATAAATGAGTTTATAAACGTGGGAGAAGAGTTCTAACTGCTAAAGAACAGGTGTGGGATGATTGGCGCGAGTTGGAGAAGAACTGGCCAGTTAGCACAGTTATTGGTGGTTGGCAGAACTGCTTTATGGGACAGATGGCTGTTCCATGCGTGTGTAACGGTTATGCACGGTTTGGCCAAGAAAAGCTGCTGTATAAATAGTCCTAAGGAGGGGAAAATTCGGCAGGCTTGCATAGAGAACATATGTGAGAGTGAGGTTTGCATATGTGAGTGAATAGGAGAGTTTTTGTAAGACTAAGACTTGGTTTGAAGGCAAACAAGTCTGTGTAAGTCCCCAAGTGGGCAAGTTTTGTATTTATTCCCTTTGATGCAATAAAAGAATTGATTGTGTCATGTTCTAAGTGTTCTTGGTTGGCTGATTGGTTGTTAGCAAAGTATGGCAAAGATTGAATGTATTATGGGGTGCATTTGATGAGTTTTGAGAAGAGAAAGAAGGCTATAAAGACTTCCGCTGATTGACCTGATGTGTTGGCTGTTTGCATAGGTGCAAACTTATAAGGCTGAAGTGCAATTGGGTGAAGCTATTCACGAGAACCACTTGTCTTTGCCGGGTTACACTTTCGCGCGAAAATTGCTAAGGCATTTGGAGGTGTGACAATTCGGGTATCAGAGCCGTGTTTGGTACACAGTTCGAGTGTATTTGTTGGATAATACACTAGTACTTCTTTCCCTCAAAAACTATTTTCCTGTGAGCAAGTAAGTGGCGCATTATTTTCAGAGTATTGCATTAGAAATGAGTTCTAATGGCACGATGATTGACGAAAAGAACTACCGGGTTCGTTTGATCAACTTGAGGAGTATGGTGATCTTGGCGATTTAACCATTGACTTCGGTGCGGATGGCATTGAAAATCCTCTTGATTCTCAAGATAAAGGCAGGCTAGACCTACTTGAAGGAAGAACATCGATTAGTTTGAAGAATTCGATGGCGGGGGTAAGTCTTTGTAGAAGACAAGGTGTCCGATGCAACCCTTTTGAATTGCGAAACCAATCTTCAAGTGACTGAATTGAAGGCGCAATTCGGTGACATAAAGACCATACTAACAAGCCATGCGAAGCAAATGTCGAGGGAAGTGGCAAGCATTCGCGGGTTAATCGAAGAACCGGCGTGTTTGTAGGGGCGAACGTGCATGGAGAAAGCTCTAATCGAGTCTCCGAGCCAAGAATTTACGCAGTTTCCAGAGATGCTAGAGAAATTGAGAATTTCTTGTATGACGTTGAGGCATACTTTGAGGCGAATGGAACTGGGGAAGGACAAAAAGTAACTCTCGCAGGCAATTACCTTGGTGGTGATGCAAAGGTTTGGTGGAGAACCATGCTGCAAGAAGATGAAGCTGCTGGTTATGCCAATCCTATGTCATGGAATGACATGAAAAATGGACTGAGATGTCAGTTCTGGCCAAGCAATGGTGCTTGGTATGTAAGAGAAAGTTTGCGTAGGCTAAAAATGACGAGTACACCACAGGCCTATGTTGAAAACTTCTTTGCATTGGTGCAAGAGACGTGTGGCATGAGTGACGAAGATCAGATGTTCCAATTTCAAGGTGGCGCAAGTTCAAATGTGATTGCTGAACTTAAGAAGCGCAAAGTGCGAGTATCCAGGATGGCTATGCGAGACGGTAAAGAGAGCTTTCCAATAGCACAACGACCGAAGATGTGCAAAGCTGCGAAGGAAAAGCCAAAGGAAAGGAAAAATCAAGTTGCGATAGCGCAAGCATGAACCTAAGGAAGAGGAACTACTCCCTTCATCCCTAAGTATAGGGGATGTTTCATTTGCAAAGGTTTACACTTCGCTAGAAGCTGTCCACTCAAGGCGCAACTCAATGTATCGGTTGGGGATGATTATGGGAATCATTCTAGCAAGACTCGCGAAGGCCGAAGTGAAAGTTCAAGGAAGAGACCTCGTAGCGAAGTGGTCGCTAACTTCGACAAGAGAAACTAAGCTAAAACAAGCAAGTGTTGCTGTCTCCGTTGACAACACTTTAAATGCCAAAACAGGAGTGTTTTTGGTCTTGTTTTATGTAGCTTGAGTTATTTTATGTTGCGAACTCTGTGTGTAGAGTTTGGTTGTACAGACTTTTATTTGAGTCTTCAAGTTTGTATATACTTTGCTTTGGTGTAAGCAAGTTGCTTTGTTAATGAAGTTTTAGCTTTCCAAAAGTGATCAAGTGGATCAATCATGTAATGGTACATGGTATTGTCATGTAAGAGCAAGAATGAACGAGGGTGTTTTCGTTTATAAAGTTTTGCCTCTTTATTTACGATGTAAAGCTAGTTCATGGGGAGATCTTTAAGTAGCCTACTTAGCCTAACGTATGCAATGACAAGACGAGTTGATAGCTAATAAGCAAAGCATAGGACGAGGGATCCTAGTTGATGTAGAAGTGATGTTGCTGTTTGGGAGATTGCAAAATGGCACGAAGGCGGATGGGCGGCATGGTGCAAGCAATACAAACAAGTTAGAAATCATTTCGTCGCAAAGCATGAGTTGGGTAGAACTCATGGCCTTAGAGAAAGACACACACTTTCCGGGCAATTAGCAATGCGGTTCAAAGAGATATTTGGAGACATATTGGCTTTGGAATCATAGCGTATGGACAGCTAAAGGGTTAGCTAATGTTATGTCCAAGAGATAGTTAGACACAGTTTTAAATGGGCTGTGCAACTCAATAGTTTTGCTGCATGGAAGTTGATCAAGGAAAACTCACCATTCTAAGTACGGGTATGCAAGATGACATAAGTATAGAGCTTATACTTGATGGCTACATTCATAGAAATGAGTTCTTGAATGATGTTTGCATAGTCGAGTTTGGCGAGGCATGAAGTAGGGAATGCGGGTGTTTAATGCAAAAAGAACCCCGTTTACTTTGTGACGTGCTTGATGAGGATCGCGGAGAACAACAGTTCAAAGGCGGGTTGCCAACAAAATTGATTGAAAAGAGGCCAAGTCGTTTATAAGTCCTTATCATGTTGAGTATGATAATAAGGCAAAGTCGGAAAGCAAAACGATGGCTATGATCATGGTGATCGGTAGAAGAGGAATCATTTAGTGAGTACACTTAGGCGCAAGTGATTCAAGGCGAAATTCAAGCCAAGGAGAATTGGCTAAGAATAATTTCAAATTTGCATTTGGGTATTGATGCATAATTTGAGTAGCAACATAAGCGTAGTGCACAACGCCGAGATGTGGCTCAAAGAGATGAGATCAGTGGCAAAGCAACAAAGCTAAGTGATGCGGATGCAATCGGAGGGGACCATTGGCAAAGGTTAGCCAAAAGTAGTTACCGATTTTCAGAGAAGGTTCTGAAAGAAAGTGAAGCAGAGTTAAGACAAGTATGGTGTCTATACTGAGTCGCGTTCAACGAGGGCGTTGAACGGATTAGGTGGGGGAGGTCTGTGACGGTGCTGCAAGTGACGCACAATGATCATGCGTTACAGAGTTGCAGGCTAAGTCAGAGTCCCGCCGTAATGGTGCAATGCGAAGCCATAATAGCATAATGGAAGCTATAATAGTGCAACGCAAGCCATAATAGCGGTATATCGTATAGACGGCAAGTGTCAAGAATGGCATAAACCCACGGGTCCAATGTAGTGCAAGTGCAGCATTACATTGTAAACACATTTGGCTAAGTAATGAAGCTTATTGACCGACACAATGAAGCTTCATTGAGGAAAGGCAAGACATGGCCAAAGTGATGATGCAACATGCGATGTTGGCATCGATGCATATCCATGGAATTGAGTTGGCCCAAACTCAAGGAGGATGCAAGAATGAAGAATAGACTAAGAGTTGGTCTATGGCGTATATTCAAGGTTGGCTAAAGCTTGAATAATGCAAACAAGTTGGTAATGCAAGAGTTGCATTGTCATTGTCAAGCTAATTGGCGAAGTGAAACAGATATGACGCATGAGCAACTAGAGTGAGCTTAAGGAGCTGGCATCGATGTTTGAAGCTTAAGGAATGTTCGTGCATGAGTTTAGAATGATAAGCATGCGGGGCCAAGAGGGTTTGAACATTGGCGCAAGGCGAGAATCCAGGTGTGCCAAATCGATGGTGCAATATGGCTCAAGTGACGGTTGCAAGTCGATTACGAGTTTCACAAGCATGCCAATGATGCGTGATGAAGAGGAGCGGTTATAAATGAGTTTATAAACGTGGGAGAAGAGTTCTAACTGCTAAAGAACAGTGTGGGATGATTGGCGCGAGTTGGAGAAGAACTGCGCGCTTAGCATACGGTTATTGGCGGTTGTGAAGCGCTATATGGGACGGATGGTTTGTTCCATGCGTGTGTAACGGTTATGCACGGTTTGGCCAAGTAAAGCTGCTGTATAAATAGTCCCAAGGAGGGGAAAATTCGGCAGGCTTGCATAGAGAACATATGTGAGAGTGAGGTTTGCATATGTGAGTGAATATGAGAGTTTTTGTAAGACTAAGACTTGGTTTGAAGGCAAACAAGTCTGTGTAAGTCCCCAAGTGGGCAAGTTTTGTATTTCTTCCCTTTGATGCAATAAAAGAATTGATTGTGTCATGTTCTAAGTGTTCTTGGTTGGCTGATTGGTTGTTAGCAAAGTATGGCAAAGATTGAATGTATTATGGGGTGCATTTGATGAGTTTTGAGAAGAGAAAGAAGGCTATAAAGACTTCCGCCGATTGACTCGATGTGTTGGCTGTTTGCATAGGTGCAAACTTATAAGGCTGAAGTGCAATTGGGTGAAGCTATTCACAGAACCACTTGTACTGCCGGGTTACACTTTCGCAGAAAATTGCTAAGGCATTTGGAGGTGTGACAACAAGTCAGATTCAACATCATCTTTTTCGAACCGAGCGTCTTTGGATTGACGTGGATCAACACGAGAACGACAGAGAGGACAATTGGTGACATGTGCAAACCAATTTACAATGCATCTCATGTGGAAAAAATGGGAGTATGGTAACTCACCGATACCAATCCCATTCTCGAATTCTTTCAAGCATATTGAGCATTTATTCTTGAGTCGTTTACCGTCATCAAGGTTGAATATTTTCATGTTTACCGCGTCGAATAACGAAGAATAGGTTATTGGTAACTGCAAATCAATAATATCTCTAGCTAACCTCTTATCAATGCTACCGTTACCCCAATGACACCGAACACGGTCTCCATCAACATTATGCTACCCGGACGACACTCAAGACAACCGTAATAATGTCCTTCGACGTGAAACATTTCAACTACTCGATCACTTGTATTGGTACGGCCACAAAATAGTGGTTCTTTTGAGGATGAGCTTGTGTTAGAAGGATGTCGTTGTAAATTTTATCCAGTATCTCTTCTTGTAAGTTTTGGACAAAATTCTGCGGAGCGAAGTTGGAAGGAACCATATCTCCGACGTAATCATAGATGCTAGATAAGAGAGGCATGAAATCACAATTACGAAACACGTCTTTCCTAGATGATATGTCATGAAAACTAAGAGGGAACAGTTTCAATATCACCGGTTCTTCTTCTTGTGAAATGTCGGTAATAATATTTCTTGTTGGGAAAATTGGGGATATGTCCCATTTTCACTAATTCGTTTGGGGATCTATCCCATGACGGAAAAAATTAAGAAATCTATCCTAGAAAGAGAAAAGAACCGTTAAGTACATGATATCCCACGTGTGTGGGCTTATATATGTGGATGATAGACATTTTTGCCATCAACCCTACGTATTCTTCCGCAACTCATTATTCTTCCCTACCATCATCAAAACAATCAACAACATCTTCCTTATCCGAGTAACCATTATGCCGCCATAACCAATCAAATACCACGAGCTGCAACTATGCATTTACAACTCACCAAAGTTGTTTGATCTATCCATCATGTCCGCTGTCTGAAGGCTTTAAACTAAACCCAATTCTCAGACCACGGCGTCAATGCCCTTTCTGTCGGTCAATTTCTCAAACAAAAGGCGTGCATTATATCCATTCTCTAGAGGTAGCTCTCTGCTGTTTCTTCGGTTCCGTTCTCTACTAAGTTTCACCTGCAATTTTATCATCTAACGAGAACCCAAGTTCTCTCATACAACCGGGACTGTAATACAATAGAAATCCAAGTCATGCATCCATATAATGAACGGCAAACTCCCATACTCCACAATCACGAGTACTGCAGCCATGAAAATCTTAGTTCTTTACATCTCCATTCACGCCTAAGCTTTCTATACAGCCACATCTCCTTGAAACCAATCGATGCCACCATTCCCGATTCATCCAGCCATACAACCCACTACAGAAATTAGATGATGACCCCATCGGGATTCATGGCATAAATTCCCAAATTCTGACACGTCAAGAATAGACCCAAAATCCGCATACTTGAGAACCCATTCATCCTTGTTCTTCTCGCTCATCTCTCCATCGTTTACAGCCATGAACTAATTTAGTTCCGACCCAGACAAAAATTAGAGAGACAAATGAATAGTGTTGCCTCAGACTTTTTCTCGCGCCATTAATCTCAAAGCTGAGGGTAAAAATGACAATCGCTTGCATGTGTAAGCCCACACATGTGGGATATCATGCATTTAACGACTCTTTTCTCTCTCTAGGATAGATTCACTAATTTTTTCCGTCATGGGATAGATTCCCAAACGAATTAGTGAAAATGGGACATATCCCCAATTTTCCCTTTCTTGTTTTATCATCATAAAACCAATAATGTTTTGATCTTAATACTTGAATCTCTATGACAAAATGAGCTTCATCAGAAGAATCATCCGCCTTATCGTCGTTCAACACAGCTTTGCGAGAAGTCGAAGGTACTGTTTCTCCTGGAGGAGTAACCCATGTGATTATCCAATTATCATATAACGTCGACATAATAATATGGCCTGATCAATTTTCGTTTATCTCGAAGCCAACGTTGTTGCTGTGAAAAGTAATAAACAGAAGGCCGAGACCGCCAGTTTATATATATATAGATCAATAATTCTATTCAACCCACTAATCTAACCCACTCTCAAACCCACCGCATACGTGGCAAGACTTTTTCCTTTTTTATTGTTTTCTCTTTCTTGTTGACGTGGTTGTAAATTTCGTGGGTTTTGATTTTAACTTTGGTAAAACACCAAAATAAGATCTTAAAAAATCTCACTACCATTACTAGAGCCAAAGAACAAAATCTAAAGAAGAAATTGAAGAAGAATACGCATCTACCATTGAAGAAGAACAAAAATATCACTAGGTAATAATCTATATGCAAACCCTTTGTATCTTGAAATTACTTATTTTTATTAGGGTTTATAAATTTCTTATTTGAGATAAACTCTTTATTAGATTAAACCTAATGAAATTATGTTTCAATTATTAATCATGCATCTTAATAAACCTGATTTGGTTAGGTTACGTTTTACTCTTTGCTTGAGAATAATTGAGCATCGTTTTGTTCATAAATCTAACCCAATTGTATGCATGTGTTCTTTTATATATATGTAGGCATGGGTGAATCTCAATCAGCTAGCGAGGAACTTGAACCGCGTAATAGTGCATTGCCAAAACTTGGTATGAAATTTAACAATGCTGATGACTTATTTGAGTTCTACAGTAGTTACGCATTCAAGACTGGATTTTCTTGTAAGAAACGAACATGCAAGAGGGATCATGATGGAGCATTAAACTTTGTAACTTATTCTTGTACGAAAGAGGGGAAGAATCGTTCAGTGTCGGACTCTCCGTTAAATCTTCCTCCAACACAAAGAACTAATTGCAAAGCAAAAATTTCAGCGAGATTATGTGAAGATGAAAAATGGATGATAAGCGTTGTCGCTCTTGAACATAACCATTTAAATAGTCCATCGAAATCTCGACATTTAAGAGGTCATAAAAGGATCGACACGGCTACAAAGAAGAAAGTTTTGGTGAACGACAAAGCAGGAATCAGGATGTGTAATATCTTTGGTGCATTAGCGGTTGAAGGTGGTGGATACGAAAGCCTCCCCTATGATGAAAAAACACTGAGGAATATGGTTGCTAGAGAAAAAAATTAGAACTTGGCGAAGGAGATGCTACAGCACTTCTGAATCACTTTACAAACATGCAAAACGAGGGATCCAAATTTCTTCTACTGAGAATGGACATTGACGAAATGGGCGGTTTGAAGAATGTGTTTTGGGCGATAATAGATGTAGAGAAGCCTATAAAGAATTTGGTGAAGTTGTCACCTTTGACACAACATACTTGACAAACAAGTATGCAATGCCTTTTGCTCCATTTGTCGGGGTTAATCATCACGGGCGATCGATTTTATTTGGTTGTGGTTTGCTTTCTAATGAGGAAAAGGAAACTTTGCTTGGTTATTTAGATCATGGCTCGATTGTATGAATGGAATCGCTCCACAAGGTATAATTACAGACCAATGTAGTGCGATGAAATGGGCGAGTTGAGGTAGTTTTCAAGGATACAAAACATCGTTGGTGTTTATGGCACATCATGAAAAAAATTCTGAAAAGTTAAGGAGGTATGAAAATTACTTAAGGATTAAATGTAGGATGAAAAAAACGGTTTATGATACACAATGTCCAGCTGAATTTGAACAACATTGGAGTGATATGTTGCAAAAGTATGAGAGCTTGAAACATAATAAATGGTTGAATAAATTATATGAGGAGAAACATCGATGGGTGCCTTGTTTTGTGAAGACCACTTTTTGGGCTGGGATGTCGACTACACACAACGATCTGAAAGTATGAATGCATTTTTGGCAGTACGTTCATTCAAGAACGTCTTTGAAGCAATTCGTTGAAAATTTTGATAATGCCCTTGAGATACAAAATGGAAAAGGAGCTTAAAGAAGATGCTAGATCGTTTTCAACAATTATTCCAACGTCAACTTCATATAAAATGGAGAAACAAATTCAAAGAGTATACACTCACGCGAAGTTTAAAGAGTTTAAGTAATCAATTGATACGGAAAATGTATTGCGAGATAATTGGTACTCAAGATGAAATCAAAGATGGAGTCATGGTTCAAACTTATGACATACAAGAAGAAATTTACTATCAAAAACCACCAGAGGATGAAGAAGAAGTTGATGATGATGATGATTTGGTTGCATCAAATGAAGACATTACTTCACTAGATATGGAAAATACTACACCGGTTGAAGAATCAATCGAATGCGGACCGAACTTGATCCCGATATTGGTGGTCGATGAAAAGGTTATCTTTAAGGTATGGTTTCAAAAAAATGAATGCAAAGTGGAGTGTAGTTGTCATAGATTTGAATTTCGTGGAATACTTTTGCACGCATGCAATATGTGTGTTACTTCGTAATGATGTTTTACTAATCCCAGGACAAGTACATATTAAGAAGATGGAGAAAAGATGTGAGGTTGTTACACACAAAGGTGCCAATAGATTACGATAGGCGGCATTTGACTCCGCAGAACGTTACAAGGAGTTATGTGATTATTTTGCGGAACTTGCGGATGTAGCTTCAAAAAGATCTTGATAAGTGCGATAATATCAAGAAATGGATCGTGAACAATTGATAGAACCAATGGAAAAGGGATCTAGAATTGAAGAAGAAATAAACAACTCGATCAAGGAATGGATCTATAAAAGTAAGTAATCCTCCTCAAAGCAAATACAAAGGTAGGCCTTGCACTAACCCGTTTGAAGCCTAAGCAATACAAAACAAAAGCGAGAAAAGAAAAGGTCAACGTAAAGTTACTTATCCCGTCTTCATACTATTTATATAGTGTCATAAATGTGTCGATTTGTTAGTCGATGTTACTGAACTTTGATGTGCATTTGTTAGACCAATGAACAAATATTTAGTCAACAAAGCTTGGTGAGTGATATTATTATCGAAGAAAACAAAAAGCGTAGTAGAAAGAAAACATCATTGTAAGTTTTTTATTCCTTTTTACTATTTATGCTTTAATCTAAGTGAAAGTATTCAATCTGTTTATCTTAAGTTATTTTACGTTTAGGTGTTTATTTGTTAGATCACTAAAGAAATCCCGACTCGACAAAAAACTCTTGGCGGGTGCATTCGGTGTTTGGGAGGAGATGAAATCAATAATCTTAATAGGGAGAGTACAACCATTTATTGGTAAGCCTTAAAGATTTCTTTGCTTGAAACCTCTTGAAAAAGTATTTAGTTGGCTAAATTATGGTTTAAAATCTGTATAATTCCTGAAGTAGTTTTTGTGCCATAATAGCTTGTCCCGAGTACCTATTGTTCTCCCTAGTTATGTTCTGTTGGTTTGATTGGGTGAAAAATGACATATTTTAAATTCTTTTATGTTTACAGCACTTTGTGAACTCAAAAAGTAGGAAACATAGGAAATGCCACGATGCGATTCCGACGCCACAAATTTTATCTTATGGAAACATTAGCGGCGTATATGGAACACCTTATGTTCATTAGGGAATATTGCACATGCACCGGGAGGACTCTACGGACGGTTTGAAAGTGTGTGTTGCATTTCGAGTACCTCATCCATGGAGAAGTCCATATTTTGAGTTACGCACCAACGTGCAGGGATACCGGCTTACATGAAGCGTGGAGGATTTGTCCGAAGGCGACATTAGTTCTGTCGAATTTCTATTTTTAACAATTTTATAGTTTACTCTAGTTGGATGTTATCGATCAGTCTTAACAAGGTGCATTTTCTTCTTTTTTGGACATAAGGTACTTTTTTAGATTCTGCTTTCTTTGGTTATGTTAAAGAAGTGGTGGAAAATTAGAATAAATTCTTAAACACAACATTTCATACATATAATGTCTTACAAGCATGGATCAGATAATTTACATTGTCAAAATAATGCACTTTCACGCAACATACAAACAAGACCTTTCAGATCTATAGCTTGGAAAAAGTTTTTCACCAGCCTTTCTTGTTTCAGATCTATAGATCTGAAAGGTCTTGTTTGTATGTTGCGTGAAAGTGCATTATTTTGACAATGTAAATTATACTGACTCCACCGTTGTAAGACATTATATGTATGAAATGTTGTGTTTAAGAATTTATTCTAATTTTCCACTACTGCTTTAACATAACCAAAGAAAGCGTAACCTAAAAGTACCTTATGCTCCGAAAAAAGAAAAATGCACCTTGTTAAGACTGGATCGATAACATCCAACTAGGAGTAAACTATAAAATTGTTAAAAATAGAAATTCGAATAGAACTAATGTTGCCTTCGGATAAATCCTCCACGCTTTCATGTAAGTCCGGTATCCTCGGGGTACGTTGGTGCAGTAACTCTCAAAATATGGACTTCTCCATGGATGAGGTACTGAAATGCAGCCGACACACTTTCAAACTCGTCCAGAGTCCTCCCCGGTGCATGTGCAATATTCCTGCACGAACATATGTTCCATATACGCCGCTAATGTTTCCATAAGATAAAATTCTAGGCGCCTGAATCGCACGTGGCATTTCCTATGTTTCCTACTTCTTTGAGTTCAATAAGTGTCAGAACATAAAAGAATTTAAAATATGTCATTTTTCACCCAATTAAACCAACAACATAACTAGGGAGAACAATAGGTACTGACAAGCTATTATGGCACAAAAATCTACTTCTGTGAATTATACAGACTAAACCATAATTTAGCCAACTAAATACTTTTTCAAGAGGTTTCAAGCAAAGAAATCTTTTAAGGCTTACCAATAAATGGTTGTACTCTCCCCTATTAAGATTATTGATTTCATCTCCTCCCAAACACTGAAATGCACCCGCCGTGTTTTGTTGAGTCGGGATTTCTTTAGTGATCTAACAAATAAACACCGAAACGTAAAATAACTTAAGATAAACAGATTGAATACTTTCACGAGATTAAAGCATAAATAGTAAAAAGGAATAAAAAACTTACAATGATGTTTTCTTTCTTACTACTCGTTTTTGTTTTCTTCGATAGTTGAATATCACTCACCAAGCTTTGTTGACTCGGTATTTGTCCATTGGTCTAACAAATGCACATCAAAGTTCAGTAACATCAGACTAACAAATTGGACACATTTATGACACTATATAAATAGTATGAAGACGGATAAGTAACTTACGTTGACATTTTCTTTCTCGTTTTTTCTTTGTATTGCTTAGGCTTGAAACCTGCTTAGTACAAGGCCTACCTTTTGTATTTGCTTGAGGAGGATTACTTACTTTTATAGATCCATTCCCTTGATCAGAGTTGTTTATTTCTTCTTCAATTCTAGATCCCTTTTCCATTGGTTCTATCAATTGTTCACGTATCCATTTCTTGATATTACTGCACTTATCAAGATCTTTTGAAGCTACATCTCGCAAGTTCCGCAAAATAATCACATAACTCCTTGTAACGTTTCTCCGGCCGAGTCAAATGCCAGCTATCAGAATCTATTGGCACCTTTGTGTGTAACAACCTCACATCTTTTCTCCATCTTCTTAATATGTACTTGTCTGGGATTAGTAAAACATCATTACGAAGTAACACACATATTGCATGCGTGCAAAGTATTCCACGAAATTCAAATCTATGACAACTACACTCCACTTTGCATTCATTTTTTTGAAACCATACCTTAAAGATAACCTTTTCATCGACTACCAATATCGGATCAAGTTCGGGTTCGGAATTCGGATTCGATTCTTCAACTCGCAAGTATTTTCCATATCTAGTGAAGTAATGTCTTCATTTGATGCAACCAAATCATCATCATCATCAACTTCTTCTTCATCCTCCTGGTGGTTTTTGATAGTAAATTTCTTCTTGTATGTCATAAGTTTGAACCATGACTCCATCTTTGATTTCATCTTGAGTACCAATTATCTCGCAATACATTTTCCGTATCAATTGATTACGAAACTCTTTAAACTTCGCGTGAGTGTATACTCTTTGAATTTGTTTCTCCATTTTATATGAAGTTGACGTTGGAATAATTGTTGAAAACGATCTAGCATCTGCTTTAAGCTCCTTTTCCATTTTGTATCTCAGTGTATTATCAAAATTTTCAACGAATTGCTTCAAAGACGTTCTTGAATGAACGTACCCGTCAAAAAATGCATTCATACTTTCAGATCGTTGTGTAGTCGACATCCCAGCCCAAAAAGTGGTCTTCACAAAACAAGGCACCCATCGATGTTTCTCCTCATATAATTTATTCAACCATTTATTATGTTTCAAGCTCTCATACTTTTGCAACATATCACTCCAATGTTGTTCAAATTCAGCTGACATTGTGTATCATAAACTGCTTTTTTCATCCTACATTTAATCCTTAAGTAATTTTCATACCTCCTTAACTTTTCGGGAATTTTTTTCATGATGTGCCATAAACACCAACGATGTTTTGTATCCTTGAAAACTACCTCAACCGCCCATTTCATCGCACTACATTGGTCTCGAATTATACCTTAGGAGCGATTCCATTCATACAATCGAGCCATGATCTAAATAACCAAGCAAAAGTTTCCTTTTCCTCATTAGAAAGCAAACCACAACCAAATAAAATCGATCGCCCGTGATGATTAACCCCGACAAATGGAGCAAAAGGCATTGCATACTTGTTTGTCAAGTATGTTGTGTCAAAGGTGACAACTTCACCAAATTCTTTATAGGCTTCTCTACATCTATTATCAGCCCAAACACATTCTTCAAACCGCCCATTTCACAATGTCCATTCCCGTAAGAAATTTGGATCCCCGTTTTGCATGTTTGTAAAGTGATTCGTAAGTGTCAGAGCATCTCCTTCGCCAAGTTCTAATTTTTTTTCTCTAGCAACCATATTCCTCATGTTTTTTTATCATAGGGGAGGCTTTCGTATCCACCACCTTCAACCGCTAATGCACCAAAGATATTACACATCCCGATTCTGCTTTGTCGTTCACCAAAACTTTCTTCTTTGTAGCCGTGTCGATCCTTTTTTGTGACCTCTTAAATGTCGAGATTTCGATGGACTATTTAAATGGTTATGTTCAAGAGCCGACAACGCTTATCATCCATTTTTCATCTTCACATAATCTCGCTGAAATTTTTGCTTTGCAATTAGTTCTTTGTGTTGGAGGAAGATTTAACGGAGAGTCCGACACTGAACGATTCTTCCCCTCTTTCGTACAAGAATAAGTTACAAAGTTTAATGCTCCATCATGATCCCTCTTGCATGTTCGTTTCTTACAAGAAAATCCAGTCTTGAATGCGTAACTACTGTAGAACTCAAATAAGTCATCAGCATTAATTGTTAAATTTCATACCAAGTTTTGGCAATGCACTATTATGCGGTTCAAGTTCCTCGCTAGCTGATTGAGATTCACCCATGGCTACATATATATAAAAGAACACATGCATACAATTGGGTTAGATTTATGAACAAAACGATGCTCAATTATTCTCAAGCAAAGAGTAAAACGTAACCTAACCAAATCAGGTTTATTAAGATGCATGATTAATAATTGAAACATAATTTCATTAGGTTTAATCTAATAAAGAGTTTATCTCAAATAAGAAATTTATAAACCCTAATAAAAAAAAGTAATTTCAAGATACAAAGGGTTTGCATATAGATTATTACCTAGTGATATTTTTGTTCTTCTTCAATGGTAGATGCGTATTCTTCTTCAATTTCTTCTTTAGATTTTGTTCTTTGGCTCTAGTAATGGTAGTGAGATTTTTTAAGATCTTATTTTGGTGTTTTACCAAAGTTAAAAATCAAAAACCCACGAAATTTACAACCACGTCAACAAGAAAGAGAAAACAATAAAAAAGGAAAAAGTCTTGCCACGTATGCGGTGGGTTTGAGAGTGGGTTAGATTAGTGGGTTGAATAGAATTATTGTTATGGAAATCCCTCCGTTTAACCAAAAAGCTAAGAATTCTCCTTTGACCACCGTCAAATCCACCGTTGACTTGAAGGTGATGATTCTTTCCGACTCAATTACAAGATCCGACGACGAATATTTAGTTAAATCAACCACGACCATCTGATCTAATCTAAAGGAACAAAACTATGATCGTGGTAGGACTTTTTTTTTTACAGTACAAACACGCATTCATATTTCTACGGAATACAACTTTTGGGGTAGTAACTTTGCCCCCTAAACTAATACTCCCTCCGTCCTACTAATAAGTTACCTAGTTACTTTTAGATTTTGTCCCACCATTAAGTGATCTATATGACTAAATAAGGAGATATTTCTAAAATTATCTTTTTAATTGATTATAAGAAATATAAGAAATATGCATAATTTGATAGTCATGTTTATATTCGTTACGTATGTGTTTTAAAATGCTTTTCAATGGTACGAAGTTTGCGAACATCCGTGGTGTAGTTTGAGAGATAAATCATTTCAAAATTTCACTATTTAAGGGTATAATTGTAAAAAGTGCTTAAAAATACTTTCCCCTTGCTTGCCTTCAAAATTGTACAAACTTGAACTAGGTTACTTAATAGTAGGACGGAGGGAGTATTTATTTTATTTTAAAGTTTGTTGCGTAGTCTTTGCTTTAGAATGAAGAGATTAGACCGAGGGATCTCGTTGCAAAATGAAATAAATACCTTGTAGATTTATGCCATATAATCATATATGGTAAACTCAATTTACCACCCAATGCCCAGTAAGTTAGTACACTGATAAAGTTTTTGGGTGATGCTACCAATCAAGACTAGTAATCTGAGTTAGAAACTCGTCGGTGTCAAATTCTTTAACGGTCAAAAAAAAAAAAATAGAGTAAATAAAGGTTTTACCTATATCCATCTGGCCATCCCAATTTTCCTAAATCTCATCCCAAAAATAAACAACTGCAATCACTTACACTCATTATAATCAGGAAAAATATCAAATTCACAACAACATCATGTCTCTCTCTTACCATCCTACCACCTCAAATCCCATTATCCATCACCTTGTACAAAGTCTTAATACAACTCAATTTATTCTGCTCTCTAAACCCAAAGCCTCTGTAAAATACACACCTTATGCGTTTTTCCTTAACCCGGTAATTCTCAGTGAAGAAACCCAAACCTATAATCCTCACAATCATGCTTTTCTTGATACCAAAATCCTAAGTTTAAGCACTAGCATGATTCACTTTACCTTCATGGTTCCCCTAGACAAACTTTTTATTAAATCTCTAAATTAACCATAACAAAAATCACATCAAAGTTCACAATTATAACCATAACAACATTCAAAACCATTCCAGCTCTATTCTTAACCATATTAAACATAAGCATAAGGAAATATACGGGATTTCTCATATCAAGTCTGAAAATCATAATACCAAATTCAGAATCCACACCAAGTCCTAAACAACAAATTTCCAAGAAACAAAAGCAATTTGTTCATCACCTACCAAAAGACCACATTCATAATAACCATATACCCATAACCAATTTAAAACCTCCATCTGATGCTAAGTTTTTAATCATCGAGTAGATGGAAATGGAGATAAGAAAAAACCATCATTACTTACTTCCTTTGTTGCCAAGTCCTGCTCCGAGTTCCCCGGCTGACACTGCGAGTCCTGATTCTAGTCAATCGAACCGATGGTCCTTGGATGCGCATTACCTGCACTGGCGATTGGTGCTCAACAGGTGGTTAGGGGTTCTCAGGATTAGCCGGATCGGTTGAGGAAGGAGTATTATCATCAGTTTCGGTCTTTGGCTGAGTTGGAATGGCAGATGGTTGATTCCTTCTGGCAAAAATCTCTCGACCAATCAACCCTATGACATGACACAGTGCATCCAACATCGGAAAATGCATAGGTTCATCTTCTCGCCATGGTCGTGCAGCCAACATACGAACAACATGTCTTTCTCCTGCAGGCAGAGTAATAGACTAAAAACCAACCCTGCGAAGTCCAGAAACAAGGAACCGATCAGCAACAATTGTCACTCATTTATGAACTTTGAATGGACCATACTTGGGATGATAGGCATACAAAATCCAATCAACATCATCTGATTCAGGCCTGAAAGGCTTAATTCCATGAGAGGGGGTAGTTTTATCATCTTCATCCATCAAATTCAAATCACTAATATCACCTTTTCCTTGTTGATTCTCTGTTACACCTCCAACACCAGAACAATTACGACTACTACTACCAACTTCAAAATTATGAACTCAAATTTCAAGTAGGCTACTAGTATCTTGATTGATTGGCTCAGGCTTTGGTTGATTAAAAAACGGAGAAAGTCTTTCAACATGGGAGTTTACTATCAGGTGGATGTTCAACACCTGGTGGTCCACCATGTCGCTGACACTCCTCAACCCTCACATTAACATTATGTTGCATATCATCCAAGTACCATGCAAAGCTTTGTTGAAAACCAGGAGACTCACATCCTTTCGGAAACGCATTACCATAAGGAAACCATTCAATCGCATATTCGAGAGGAAACCAATGAATTTGGGGCTCAATATCAACTTCAAGCATCACCTTCTTGCCTTTTTTCCAAGTCTTCCTCCTCTCCAGACATATTGGTTTCCCCAGACATGATGATGTTGATTTCAGAAATTTGGGCTATTTTATTTTGTACGTTAACTGGCTTGAAGATGGAGATAAAGAAAGATAATGAAAAAGTTAAAGAAAGAATGAGGGGTTATTATAGGAGTTATTAAGATCTTGATTAGGTTCTCTTCATCATTTAATCGCCACGGTTCAAGAAGAGATATCTACACTTTCAAACTCTATAACTCTCCCTAGCATGTCGTCTCAGCTTTCATGCATCTAGCCTTTCATTGCCTACACCCTAAAAGAAGAAAATCCATCCGAGATATACTGACCGCAAATTTCCTTCTCTTTTGACAAATGGCGGCTCACCCTATGATAAGTTGAAAACTGCCAAGTGGTTCAGTCCGACGATCATATTTGACTGGATATCCATTCACACTCATCGCACGGACACTATTAAGCCAATCCTGGAGTTGAATGGACAATCGAACTGCATGTTGACTCAGACAAGCTGACTGATATAAGATGGCACGTGCACCATTCTCCTATCAACCTATCTTGTGTCAAAGTCAATTGGTTTGATCTAACCTTCATCACCTTCTTGTTTCTCTTTATGCATATTAGCATTGACTATTCTGAGCATGCCTATCAACCACCCTTGGCTATAACTACTTATGACCTGACAAGTCACCCTCAACTGGCCAATTTTGGGACAGTCCAGAGTCTCGACTGGCAAGTTAAACATAAATCTTCTATCCTGATTGTTGATCAATTCATTAAGGTTTTCGTTAACAATATCTTAAGGACACATAGAGTAAGGTGCAATAATTTTATAAAGAATAACTGGATGAATAAGAATCACGGGCCATCTAAACCAAATATATTATTCTCATATACACATATGCTGGTTTTTTTCATAGTTACATCCTTCTCACAAGACATACTAGTAATAAGGTTTTTAATTTGTTGTTGTAGTAAATAGGTTGTCGTTCACTCGGACGTTGTTAAGATTAAATTAAAAGGTTTAACGAAAATAATAAAAGAGAGAGTCACTGGGCCTAGGATTCCACCGAATTCATATCAATAGGTTCAATTTATTTATTCTCAACAATTAAAGCTCAATAAACAAAATAACACCGACTCTTATTTTTGCCAAGGTAGACTCTCAAAAGATTAATTGTATCCTTAAGCATAGATTATCTAAACAAAGCATAACCTATCTAATTGAATAATAACCAATTTAATCAAATCATAATTATATTTTAATTAGTGCAAAAGTCAAATAAAGAATTAATTAAAATTACCCACGTATGAAATTCGGCTTCCTCCGTCGACCCAGTGCAGGGGCTTAGCTACTCATGATGTAGACACACTCAAAATTCATTTTTATTTCCCAAATGGTGTAGTAGCAGGATTTCCCACACTACACCCCTTACTCGATTTTGCTTAATTAATCCCTTGGAAGATGTAAGATCAAGAACATTTATTGATTGAATTCATGAAGTGTTTACACAGGAAAATAGAATTACACTTAGAAGTTAAAACACTCTTAAACTTTCTCTCTCCTAATGACTTGCTCCACAATTCCAAAAAAGATCTCCCCTTACAACAGACTCACTCAACCCTTTATATAGGGTAATACATAGTGGATGACAGCTAAGCTATCCTTTATTTTCGGGGAATGTCTCGCAAGTGTCGCCAAAGTACAATTATTCAATCTCGCGACACTTCTTAACCTCGCCAGTTCCATGTCTTTCAGCTGTTTTGTGTGTCGTTACTCGTTGCGTCGTTTATTTTAGCTTCCTGCGACTCCCTCGCAGTACCGTCGTTTATTGATCTCGCGAGCCCTATGCGTCGTGATATTATGATCCTACATCTTGCCTCTTTTTCCTTGAATATTGCTTGAAGAGCGATCTTTAAGGAAAAATCCGTTGTCGTATTAATCTTTGATCTTTGTTGATGAAGGAACGAGCGTAAGAATACTGTACTTGAAAAGTACGTACTTGCCTCTATTCTTTTGCGAAGTTCCGAAGCTTCTTTGAGATATATACGAAGTATCGTCTCCCATCACTCTTCATACTTCTCCTGCGAGGAGGAGGAGTATCATAAAAGTTTTTATAATATTCTTGCCGCGACTGCTTACCTTTATCCGTTTCAGTTTTGTACTTTTACACGAGTTTTGATTATTAATGTCTTTTCTTGACACGTCTCTTTCAACCGCTTATTCTTGACCATTCATGTCTCTTCGCATTAAATGACCTCGTTTTTCTCGAGGATCTTTTTCCCTATATATAGTTTTCTTTTCCTCCTTTTCATTCTTTAGTTTCTCTCTCGCAACCTTTCTTTGACTCTCTCCTTCCGCAATTTGCGCTCCGCTACCGCAAATCTTTTCTTCATCCTTTCTAGCGCTGATCTTAATCTTCAATCTTCCATCCATTCCCATACCGATAAATGGCTTTCATCAGTCGTGCATACAAAACTTCTTTTGAAGAAGTTCAATGTGGTTGCTCGAGAAGGGTTTTACTCTATCAACCATTCCCGATCAAGAACCTTCATCTATTCTTTCGCAAAGCTTTTCTCGATCATCAATGTGATGATCAAAAGATTATAGTCTCGCTCGGTCAGCTTCTCGCGACTTCCTATTCCCTTGTACAATCCCCGAGTTGCCTTTATTTTATGAAATTTTGGCCCATGAAAAATTCTCTCGGCCGTTTATCAATTAAGTGGCGATTGTATTCGGCCGATGCTTGAGTTCGCGAACCGCGGTGCGGGCAAAGGATCTTTATACTCTAACTCGTCGAGAAATCCCAAATTCGCAGACTTGGAAATAGTTGTTGAGAAATACACTGTGGAAAACTTTTTTGAAAATTACTCAAAGTGATAACTATGGTGAATGCGAAATCTCGCTGGGGCGTTCGCTCAAGAAAAAGGATAATGTCTCTGAGGATAAATTGCTCATGCAAGATATTGATTGGCACCGGGTAATAATACTACTCTCGCCACTCCAAAGATGAGAAATGGTGGGTTGTACCCTTGATTTTAAATGGTCCTTATATCGCGGCCCGCACGTTCTTCCCGCGAATCTCGCAGGTATCATCCTTGGGAATTCAAATGGCCCGAGAAGAAGAAAGAGGTATGTTTCCGACTTCAAATTTGGCTTTCGTAACTTTCTTTCTATAATTGCCGAGTTTGTGAAATCTCTCGAATAGCCAGGTTGAGAAGAAGCTACAAAAAGGATCCATCGGAGGATACTCGACATTGCTTCGATCGCTTACGAGTGAAGTAAGAATCACTTCCTTTCTTCTTATTTAAAACAATATTGTTGCCTCTCGTTTCTTATCTTTACGCGTATGCGAAGGTTGGAGTTGAAGAAACTATTGCTGCGAAGATTAAAAGTAAGGGTAAAACTGCCGCTCGCAAGGGTAAATCCTCTCGCCCCTTAACTAAGAAGCGAAAGGTCCAATCCTCTTCTCGCCTTAGCTCAAGCTCCGAATCTTCCGACGAGGATAACCATGAATCGAATCCTTCTCTCGCCAAGAAGATTCCATCGACCGCTTCTTCTATGGATCAGTTATCTAGCATCTTCTCGATCAAGCTTCCAAGGAATGGGAGATGCTCCCTAGCTTCTCTTTGCGGGGCTCTCGCAAACGTGTGTAATGTCAGCTTTCTCGAAGGCAATAATTCATTCAATGGAGTCTCTAGAGTTGTGTCTCCCGACCTTTTGAATGCACTTGGGTCTCTCGTATGTGTACAACATACTTCCCCGCTAACTTTAAATTGTTTAAGTATATATATATGTTTTAATGATTTTTCTATCTTCTTTTATAGGTTGGAAGAACTTCCTTTGTAGTTGCCTCAGACCTTGAGAGAAGACGCAACAACCTTGAAAAGAAGAATTCCCAATTGAACAAGAGGATTCAAGAGTTAGAAAGTGAAGTCACACATCTCGCGATAAAGACGAGAGAATTCAAAAAGTTAAATACTGAACTTGACTCCCCGGAGGAAAGGATAAGGTGTCCACTCTTCAAAACGCTAATCAAGAACTTTATGGTATAAAATTTTACCTCCTTTTACTATTTTTATTTTAAGGGTCGCCTATTGCTACCTAACTTATTACTTTCGCAGATGTATATAATCTCTCCGATGAGGCTATTCTTCTCCATACATTTCCTGATCCTATGGATAATAACCTTCTTCTCGCTCACCTCAACAACTCTTTAAGTAGTTCATCAAACAAAATTAACTCCCTTTCATTAAATGAACTTAGGACCAAATATCGTCTTTTAGAAATTGAACATAGATCTGGTTTAAGTGCTGCCAACCAATTTAAACGAATGTTTCTTGAGTCCAATAAAGAAACCAAAATTTTGAGGAAGAAAATTAGTGACCATATAGATGATAAAGATCGCATTGCTAACAATGGTGCACAGGCATTAGCAACATTTCAAAAATCTCTCCTTGAATTACAAATTGAGCGGGATGAATTGCTTCCCCAGAATTCCTTGCTTAGTGAGCGAGAAGATCAAATTCGTTTCCTCCTTGTTATAAATAGTGACGATGAATTCGCTGGGCTGCGAAAGTTTTAGATAATGCCAGAATAACCTAGGTGTTGATGTTAGTCTTCACGCCGAGCATACTTCCTTGATTAAAGATATGATATCTGATAGAGAAGGTTATTTATTACACCTTACTACTTCTTACTTCTGTAGTATTGCTTGTAAATTATTAACTTGTTGTTACTTATTTGTAGAATCTGAGAAGAGGTTTCAAGTTAGAATTAGAGAGCTTGAATGAAGAAAGAACAACTCAAGGAATTTTCCATCGAGAATTGAAGAACTCGAAACCGAAAAAGAACAGCTCGCAAAGAATCTCTCCCTTCGCGAGAATAGATATTCCAGGTTGAAGAAACAATTTCTAACGACAGTGGAGAATTTTAGCAATGATGCTGTTCGTTTTCGCAATGGAGGCATGGAGTATGTTTGTAAGGATCACAATATCCCTCTGCATTCATATCCCTGTCTCCTTGAAAAGGTTCCTGAGAATCTGCCTGTCTCAGACGTTTCTGATAGCGAGGCTGGCGAAGAAGAAAATTCTTAGCGATGAGAATAATCGATCAAGAATCGATGAAGAAGAAGAATTGCCAAAGAAATAACTCTTTTTGTTTTCTTTTTCTGCTTGTAATATCTGTACATTTCTGTATCCTTATTATAGTGTATTTCTTGGATTTTTCCCCTCTGAATTCAATCTTCACTTCCCTTTTTTTTTTTTTTTTTTTTTTTTTTTTTTTTTTTTTTTTTTTTTTTTGTAGTTCTTCCTTGTGATATAATTGGCTAACATTATTGATGTATAACTCTTTCATCAGAAGATGAATAACAATATTTCATTTTCCCCATTCCCATACTTGCCTCTCGTTATTTATCTTCTGGATGAAAGATCTTATTCGTCATCATTGTTATTAAAATGTATCATTGCGACAATGTCGCCTTATGCTTTTGGTGGTCTTCACTTTATTTTTTCTTGTTGCGACAAGGTCGCAAGCCGCTTTACATTTTCATGCAATGGCCCATTGACCTTGCCTTATCATTTTTGTGTGGTCTTCCAAGTCGACCTCCCTAATTGAGGTCCTCCCTCGCCACCTTTTATCGCGACAAAATTGCAAGCCGTCTTTACACTTGTATGTAAGGACCCCTTGATCTTGCCTTATCATTTTCCAAGTATTTTTGCCTCTGCAGATGTTTTAGTTGCGACAATATGACAGGCCTAAATATCCTTGCGAACATAAAGCCCCATGACATTGCCGTCTTGCGACGAAATCGCAGGACGTCCGTACACTTTCGTGTAAAGACCCATTGATCTCGCCTTACCCTCGTTAGTATTATTGCCTCTCGGGATCATCGCACAAATATGACAAGCCTAAGTCTCCTTGCGAAAACAAAGCCTCATGACATTTGCGTCTGCTTTGACACCCCCCTAATGGAGAGCGTCGCCCTTATCATCTCCCCGTTGCCCCTTCAAGGAGGCGAAACATCGGCCATACAAGACTAGCTCCTCCCATCCTGGTCTTAACAACAACCAGTTGTTTTCGCAGCCTCTTATCCCTTATACCTATATGGTTTATGGTTACGAGACTGCACCCTAAGTGGAGTTTTCTTCGGGCGAGTGCAACGCATGCCAAGACTTGCCAAGAATGGCCAGGGTAGTAGGTTCATCCATCCCGGCACTCTGGCTCAACCGTGTACCTCGGCGCCTTGAGCATACACTGACTCCTAGGAAGAGACCCTCGGTCGCCCAACCAGGGTATAACCTACATATATAGTTGGGAATCCAAGGTACCTCTTCCGGATAGGCTTTCATGGGCCCTAAATTTTCATGACTCAGGCTTCAGGAGCGGTGTAACCTTCCCCCTGAGCCATGTCGAGAGATACCCCCTTATATGACGCACTTTAGGTCTTACATTTGCCTCTTACGAAATGTTATTCGCGAACTAGGGTGTACGCCATAAAGGTTCGTCCCATTCATTTACTCATTCATCTTTGTTAAATCATTCAATCATTCAATCATTCATGTTTCATTATTTGTTAATATTTGTTTGCGAAGTATTCGCCAAATTCCATTTCATTTGTTGTGTCTTTATCTCTTTCTTAATCGAATTCTCCTTTACCCTTCTGCGAGATTCTCGCACATCATTACTTCAACTGCTATTTTTCCTCCTGCTTTTGTTGATTATTCACTTCTTATGCCTTTTTCTCCTCATATCTTTTGCTTCTTCATTGTCATAATATTCGCCTGTCTCTAGGCATTCATCTCGCGAGGTGTGTTCAGTCCTTACTTCTATAACATCCACCATCAGTTTTTCCTTTCTCTGCTCATCTCTCACATGTTGCTTCCAACCCTTTCTTTTGGCATTTCTTTCTTCGCAGCTCTCTATATCGACCTCATGACAGTGTTGCGACTCCTTCCAATCTCCCTGTATGATACCAATGCCATTTGGATGTGGGAATTTTATACATTGATGGTATGTTGAGGCGATCCCCAAGATTTCATGAAGCCATGGCCTCCCAATTAGTGCATTATACGGGGATTCCACATCAACCACACAGAATAAAACATCACTGGATAATCCTTGTAGAGGTATTCTCATGTGAACCTCTCCCTTTGGCTTGTTTGCGTGCCATTAAAGCCATATATCTTGTATGTTGAGGGGATCAAATCCTCATCTTTTCCCCCATCGTCTTGTAAGTATGGTAAAAGAGAATATTCACCGAGCTTCCTGTCGATTAGATTCGGTTGATTGCCCAAACAAGCTTCTGCTTCATCATCTTCTCCATCAACCGGTTTTGGGTTAATCTCTAGTTTCACAACCAATGGGCTATCATGTGTTTCTCTTCCTTTTGGCACTTCATCTCAGAGAAAGAAATAGTCTTCACCGCCACTTTTCTAGTCAAGGCTGTTCTCGCCAGACTCATTATTTCTTTATCATTAGCATCTCTCGCAAAGACTCTACTGAGCACGTTGTCATGAAAATCTTCGATTGTGCGATAGGAGTGAACAATAGAGTTGCAGTTCAAATTTCTAGCTTTTGTTCCAACTTCTATAACAAATGTTTCCTTTCCTTTCGCTGACACTGTTCTGTGCATCTCTGGTGGTGGTGGTAATGTTTGACATGTTTCTTCTCCCTTTAGAAAGTGATTCAGCTTCCCCTGATCAATCATCCTGAGAATGATTCTCTTTATGTTTCTACAATCGTTCGTTTGATGTCCATGGAAGCGATGGTAAGAACAAAACTCATGACTTCTATCTCCTGGCGGTGGTTCCATTCCAACATTCCAAGGTGCTGGTACATTTTCCATCACAAGTATAGCTTCCCAGATCTTTTCAACGCTAGCATTCAATGGAGGCATCGTAATCTGTTCCCATACTATTCTTTGACTTCTCTGCCCTCCACGGTTATTTTGCCTTCGTCCACCATAAGTTTCTTGCACATGATCTAGCCTCCCGAATCTTATTATTGTCTGTTACGGTTGTAGTAGTTCCTTTCTCGCTCAAACTCTTCTTGATCGTGGCTTCCCATGGCTACTATCTTCTCATCTTCCGTCCTCATCAGCCTTTCCTTACTTGCTGTCCTTGCGAAGTGCTCGCCATCGTATTTATGAATTGAGGCAGCAAGCTTGCGTTCGCAGCGTTAGAGCTTGTGTTCGCGATCGATAAGAATTCATTTCATTCTCGTCTTTCTTCTAAGGCAATATATTCTTCCCGTAATTCTCGCGCTTCGCCATCGTGATTGTATTTTTGATTCTAAAAATTTGAATGTATAACAAGTTAGTCGCGAAGAGAGCATTCACGAATGAGAGTATGAGATATCTTTCCTCAACCCGTCCTGCCATTTCGCTACACATGGTCCTCCATCTTATTGTCAATCGCCTTAAGCTCTCGCCAACCCTTTGTTTCAACCCGAATACATCTTCAATACCTGGTCGCGAAGAGTTGTTACTTATGTATGCTCCCAGGAATGTGGCTTGTAAATGGTTAAATGATGTGATTGTGTTCCTTGGTAGACCTTCAAACCACTTTAGTGCTTCTCCTATTAAGCTTGACGCGAAATATTTGCACAATATGGCATCATGATTCTCCCATTGTAACATACATCTCATATAAGCCTTAATATGTTGTATCGCACAGGTTGTTCCATCAAAGATGTTGGTTAATGCGGGTAGATTGCACTTAGGAGGTATTCCTCCCATCTCGTACTTCTAGCGTGAAGGGATTCTTCGCGCTTCTCGCAATGGCTTCGCCTAACCTGCTCTCCTTCCTCCTTCCCTTCTACTATTCAGTAATCCTCTCATTTCAAATTGTTCTCTTAAGATTTGTTCATTTGCCTCGAATTTGATTCTACACGGGTCTTTTTTTAGCTCGCTTCTCTCCTTCTTCGCTCGTGCCTATTTTGACCTTCCTGCTCGTTATTTTCTCCTCTTCTTTCCTCGCGACGCTCTTCTTCGTTTCTTTCGCCAATTCGCACGCCATTATATCGGTTGTTCTCTCTTCTTGGTTGCCTCTCAGCTCTCATCATCTGCACCCTCTCATATTCTTCATTAATATTTCTATTGGTACGATTTTGTTCCCTCCTTCTCTCGCGGTTGTCATGGTTATTCTGCCGGATTGCTTCTTCCATCTCTTGATTTTCCATTTCTGCTCTCATTCTTTCTCTTTCGCGAGCTAGTCGCGCTTGTTCAATGTAGTGTCTCTCAATGTCATCTTCGATCTCTCGGTTTCTTCTCAATTCTTCTCTCCCATGCAAGATTATTCTCCCTTCAGCAGCTGGGTCATTCGATTCTTGGAGTTGCATGTTTCCTTGATTTTCCCTATTCCGCTCATTTTGAAGATTTTCGGGCTGAGGAATATAACGATCTTCTATTTCTTCTCTTCTCTCGCCATGCTCTATATTCGGATTTTGTGTTTCTTCATCGGTGCTTTCGTTGGTAAAACTCTCCTTCTTTCTTCTCTATTCGATCTTGAACTTGATCTCACGCTACTTCTAGATCTCCTATTTTGCAACCTCATATTTTCCATCCTCAATTCATGATTCTTGTCTTGTCAAGTTTGCTCGTTCCTCCGCCTCTAGTCGTCTCTCCTCGTGTATTGTTTGTCTCAATCTTTCTAATGCAGCGATTTCTTCGTTACCGGATTCATTTCTCCATTCATTTCTTGCTCTCCTCCTCCTTGTCCATTGTTCACCAACTCGCCGCTCCTCTTCTCTCTCGTCTTAATCGTATCTCCAAGTATGTACACTTACCCTATCATAATCCTCGGCCGTGTTTGCTACTGGGGAGATTGGTGGCTGATTTTGATCTTCTCCATCATTTCTCCTATTCATCCTTGATGATTCTCCTGTTTCATTCCTTCTTTCTCCAGCAAGTCTCCCACTTCTTCTTACATTCGTTGGTTGCCTTTGTACATTTCTTCTTCTAGCCATTTTTCTTTTCCAATGAATTCTTGAGTATCTTCTCCAAATCCTTTTTCTGTTAATCCAAATTCCTTCCAATTTCTACGTCAATCTCTGCACAGTCCCTGTTTCTAGCGCATATGTAGTAGCAGGATTTCCCACACTACACCCCTTACTCGATTTTGCTTAATTAATCCCTTGGAAGATGTAAGATCAAGAACATTTATTGATTGAATTCATGAAGTGTTTACACAGGAAAGTAGAATTACACTTAGAAGTTAAAACACTCTTAAACTTTCTCTCTCCTAATGACTTGCTCCACAATTCCAAAAAGATCTCCCTTTCAATGTAACACTCACTCAACCCTTTATATAGGGTAATACATAAAGTGGATGACAGCTAAGCTATCCTTTATTTTCGGGAATGTCTCGCGAAGTGTCGCTAGTGTACAATTATTCAATCTCGCGACACTTCTTAACCCTCGCCAGGTTCCATGTCTTTCAGCTGTTTTGTGTGTCGTTACTCGTTGCGTCGTTTATTTTAGCTTCCTGCGACTCCCTCGCAGTACCGTCGTTTATTGATCTCGCGAGCCCTATGCGTCGTGATATTATGATCCTACAAATGGTGTTTACAAAGAAGAGAAAATGAGAAAATCAAATTAAACCGGGAATTCGCAACGTTTATAAGCGTTGCAAACCCACTGTTACAAAGAATAACAGTGAACTGTCAGCAGATGACAGTCTTATCTCTTACGCATAAACGACAGTTTTTTTTACGACTGTCTTTGATAGTCTGTTCTTCGTGTTCTTCACTATTTCTCTGCTGCTGCTGCAGATTTCTCTGCAGCAATTCTCTCAACTCTGTAGCTTCCCCAATTACTCTCTCCCCTTCTCTGGCACTCAAGCACCCCTTATATACTTCACAGATGCACAAAATCTCCAAAATATCTCGTCATCAATTCAATATTCTTTACGGGTTTTATCTTATTCTTCACGCGATTTTCTTTCCTTCCATTCCTCTGCACGCGTTAACTGTTAGCTACGATCATTCACACACGTTCCATGCACGCTGCCAACACACAAGATAATGAGTTATCTTCACTGTAGCCATGTGATAGCACAGACGAGCTCGTGTAGTTCATTCTCCTTGTGTGCTGCAATTCCCAACGGTGTAGCCCAACTATATCGAATCCGAAGGACTTACCAGTCCTGTTTAGATCAACCAGGACCAAACCAATCAGTTTCAGTGATTAAGTCGCACCAAATCCATTCCAGAATCCAAACAAAACTTTCCGGAGCCAAGTAAACCCGAGACTGAAATTTGCTCAATTGAAGATTATCCAGCCAATTCTAACCGAATCTGAGACCATTACCATCCCTGTCTCGCCACTAAGAACAAACCCAATTAATTTCAGCCATTGAATCTCGTTATAATTCCTCCAAAACCAAACCCTAATTTTGTCCGTGAAGGTTAAATTTTCCCGCCAAAAACAGATTTCAAACAAAGAAGATGACCTCCCCCTTATCCAATCCGGGAGTGCGAATAGCAAGTGCTCAACAGAGGTGCCCCTTAGTAATTGGGTTACCCCTTATCCAAAGTGGGAGTCCGAATAACATGTGCCCTCCGGAGGTGCTCCGGACAACTTTTCGAGCCGAATTTTTCCAACAATATTTATTTCCAAAAAATACCTACAAACACACAAGACACCATAATAAGGACGAAAACGAGTACTAACAATACGAAACATTGAGGACAAATTAGACACATAAATGCGTCTATCAAATACCCCCAAACTTATTATTTGCTAGTCCTCGAGCAAGTTTATTCTAGAAAATAAAAATCATTTGAACCCCTAGGTGGACCTAGTGGCGGAGTGTTGTCTCCGGAGGGTGTACCCACAAAACCTTTACTCCAGACCCTAGATATCTATGCAGAACCTTGGAAGGCACTAAAGAATCTCCTTGGTTGGCATACTTATTGACTACAGGAGGAAGTACCCCGATGCGAAATTCCAATTGTTGTACACGAGTTTGCACTCAAGCATACTAAAATTCATAAATAAGTCACGAGCTCTACTTAGATAGTCGCACTATGGACATCAATACCCTAGAGTCAAAACTAATCACATGGATAGATCAAGAAGATGGATATAGAGAAAAACATACATGGTTTTGATGTTTACTAAGTGAACGGTGTTTCCCATATCTGTCTGAAGGCCTCATGCCAAAATGAACCTATCCTAATGGACCGAGATACTAGTTCCGACTAATATCCACACACCGGCATATACAAGGGAACCAAAGGTCGATAATCCTAACTCTAGGTCAACACAACTAGCATATACAAGGGTTCCAAGGTGGTCGACTTTATTGAATTTATTCCGGTTGGTCTGATGGTCCTGTCTCAATTTTTTTTTTTTTTTTTTTTTTTTTTTTTGGTATCTCAATCACTCTAATTCACCCTAGCATTGGTAACAACTTGATTCGTGGGCCCCACCTAATCACTTAGAGAAACATAGTTTAAAAAGAACAAAACAAAATAAAAATGTAGTGAAAAGGACTCAACGAGATATGGTGAAACTATCATGTTATTTCTAACACCCGAGCTATGTGCTTTTATGAATAGACTCTTTATATGTTGCCATCTAATCGATTGGTTCCTCAACTCCTACAACCAAAATGCTTCCATCCACTTAGATTGGTTAGTGCCATCCTTAATAAGCATAAATTTCTAGGCTCGAGTTTATTTATTGCAACTAACAAAAAGTTTCTCCCATACCCCCAAACTTAAATCTAACATTGTCCTCAATGTTCTAAAGATGAAATTAAAAGCATGAACAAGGAGAAACTGTTACCATTTGAAGTAAAAGAGTTAAGGAAAAATATTACCGTGTTGCAAGAGCATGGGTTACCTCCCAAGAAGTGTTAATTTTAAAGTCTTCAGCCATACATTGGAAAGGATTAGTCACCTCGAAGAATCATATAGCAACGGAATAATCATGGGTCATCTGGATCAAAAAGTGCTAACCACAAGAAGAGGAGACTGCAATAGACTAGGAAGATATCCAACACACCCTTATCTATTTTTTTGTTTAAGACAACTACATCTAGTTGTGGTTCGGGTTCGGAGCTCTATAAAAGGGTCTAGATAACATATTTTCATGGGTTGCGTTTCTTATGAGTTAGATCCGAATGTTCAGGTTCTAGAGTCTGGAAAAACTCAAATAAAAACTTAGAAGCACATAATAATAACTTGAATAATTGAGGATCCTCTAAGTCAATCAGTTTTGACTTACACAGTGACCACAATAAGATTGGTGGTCTTCCTTAAGCAAATGTGTCGACCTAATATCCTAAAGTAATTAGGTTTAGTCTCAAAACTTAATAATTGACACATCCGAAACTTATACATTCCCACAATTGGAAGGAAGGTTTTTGGTAGGAAATCAAAGTCAATCGTGTTATCACAGCCTGGGTTAACCACATCAACCAGAGGATGGGTTCTTAACAACTGAACTTATTTATGGACACAACTAGGTTCAGGAAAAAGTGTATGAAGATAATCTTTTAAAATGGTTAAGGCACATATGTCAAGTCCCAAGTTAGGGACCTTTCTAAGAGTTAAGGCACATGGAGAATGATAATCACCCCCAAACTTAGAGTTTTCGGTGTCTCTAAAAAAGACTAGTCACAAGTTCCTAATTTCAAGGTCATCCGATTCCTAAAAATGGTCAATTGATTCTTCTAAGTCAGGTACATCCTCACTCATCTCTACGAGTTCATTTTCTTTTTCTAAGTCTATTGTTTCTAAATCGCTAGACTCAAAATATACTCGTTCCTCTAAACCATCATTGGCTTCGTAATCAAAAGGAAATACTACATCGTCTAAAACGGGGGTATTTCTAGTCAAATCCTCATCCTTTTGAATAGGTGAATAATTATTAAAATTATTTGGATTTGAACTAGAAATAATGTTATCGTTATAAAGCTCAATTGGGGTAACAAATTCCTGATCACTATGCCTATTTATTTCAAATTCTTCATCAACACTATCCTCATCATAATCACCATTATAATAACATGAAAATGGTTGAACCTCATCTAAATTAGTGTTACCAATTCTAACCTCGTCATCCTGATTATAAAAATTGTCCTCATTTTCACGGGTGATATTGGAAAGAATGTATTGGCAATCAAGAGTAATTCGAGCAATTCTTTCTTCCGTCTCTAACTCTAACCTACGTGTTGTCTCAAAGAAACTCACGTGTTGACTCGCTTAACTTACACGTTGACTCAAGTATCTTACGTGCTTCATCTAGAGAAGAGGAATTATAGGAATTTTGCTCGTATGACCGGTATTCATGTGAATAGTAATTGGGCTCACCATGGTATGAGCCATAATCTTCAAAAAAGGTTGGCGTTCCCAACCACTATTCACACTCTGGTCATAAAAATAGTGATGTCCATATTGTTCACTTGGATATTCATATTCATTGTGATGGCTATTATAATACCAGTTTGACATCCTAACTACAAGGGAATTCTACACAAACACAAACAAGGTGACTCACCACGGAAAACCTATCGATTTCTAGCAAACAAAAAGCATGATGGCTCCACTTAGATTGTTTCTAGACCCGACTTCTAATCCTTCAAAAGGGAATTACGTTACAATTTAAGCAAACCCCTATGGAATCAATCCGAGTTTAAGTAAGATGAATAGAGGCGAGGGAAGTCAGCGTGGAGCTTTGATACCCAAGGCCTCACCGCATTACAAGGCGCGCGAGCCACGCATTCAACTTACGAAACCATCATGAACTTCAAGTATGCTTAAAGAGTAACCAATATTTTTTGAATGACTTTCCTATTAAGCTCGTTACCCTATCGGTCTCGTTCTAGTCAAAATTTTAGGCTTAGGTTCGTGTTTGGTTTCGTTTTCCTAAGGCGGGCAAGAAGAGAACGGTGATGAAATCCGAACTCTTATCTTGTATGGCCATCCTTGCCCTTTACTAGGAAATTAAAGCAGCCGGATTCTGTTCCTCGACATATATTCACACGAAATCATCCAAGAAACCCGCCTGGCAGGGGATTCGCGGGTGTTTAGAATTCTTACCTCCCGTTCCAGACGGGGATGAACCGTTGAAGTCGACTCGGCCACGACTCCTATGTCGTGTACGAACCCGAGGGGCCGAGGTGATATCGCAATCACCGTCCTTCCTCAATGCGCTTTATATTTAAATTACCCTTCCTTAAGGTTTAAAATTAATAATGTCCGATAGTCCAAAAATAAAGTCCAAAATTTAAAAAGTCCAAAAATAAAAATTATAAAATTAATTACCTAATTACAGTTTCTAAAAAAAAATAATAATAATAATTACACTATATACAAAATTTTCTTTTTCACTCCGTTCGGATCTCTCTTTTCTTTCCTATTTTGGCTTTGCTTTTCTTTTCAGCACTTTCTCTTTTTCTTTCGCTCCACTCCAAATCTGAAAGCAAACAGAAATACCAAAACGCGTAAAAAAGAACAAAAATAATAATAATAAAAAATAAAACCTAAAAATTAATCTAAAAACAAATCCGCGTCGGCGGCGCCAAAATTAATAAGGTTTTTAATTTGTTGTTGTAGTAAATAGGTTGTCGTTCACTCGGACGTTGTTAAGATTAAATTAAAAGGTTTAACGAAAATAATAAAAGAGAGAGTCACTGGGCCTAGGATTCCACCGAATTCATATCAATAGGTTCAATTTATTTATTCTCAACAATTAAAGCTCAATAAACAAAATAACACCGACTCTTATTTTTGCCAAGGTAGACTCTCAACAGATTAATTGTATCCTTAAGCATAGATTATCTAAACAAAGCATAACCTATCTAATTGAATAACAACCAATTTAATCAAATCATAATTCTATTTTAATTAGTGCAAAAAGTCAAATAAAGAATTAATTAAAATTACCCACGTATGAAATTCGGCTTCCTCCAAATCGACCCAAAGGGGGCTTAGCTACTCATGATGTAGACACACTCAAAATTCATTTTTATTGCCCAAATGGTGTTTACAAAGAAGAGAAAATGAGAAAATCAAATTAAACCGAATTTGCAACGTTTATAAGCGTTGCAAACCCACTGCTACAAAGAATAACAAATGAATGCCGCAGGATGACAGTCTTATCTCTTACGCATAAACGATTAGCTTTTTTACGAACTGTCTTTGATAGTCCATTCTTTCGTGTTCTTCACTATTTCTCTGCTCATTGCAGATTTCTCTCAGAAAGAATTCTCTCAACTCTGTAGCCTCCCCAATTACTCTCTCCCCTTCTCTGGCACTCAAGCACCCCTTATATACTTCACAGATGCACAAAATCTCCAAAATATCTCGTCATCAATTCAATATTCTTTACGGGTTTTATCTTATTCTTCACGCGATTTTCTTTCCTTCCATTCCTCTGCACGCGTTAACTGTTAGCTACGATCATTCACACACGTTCCATGCACGCTGCCAACACACCAGATAATGAGTTATCTTCACTGTAGCCATGTGAGAGCACAGACGAGCTCGTGTAGTTCATTCTTCCTGTGTGCTGCAATTCCCAACGATGTAGCCCAACTATATCGAATCCGAAGGACTTACCAGTCCTGTTTAGATCAACCAGACCAAACCAATCGGTTTGAAAGATTAAGTCGCACCAAATCCATTCCGAATCCAAACAAAACTTTCCGGAGCCAAGTAAACCCGAGACTGAAATTTGCTCAATTGAAGATTATCCACCAATTCTAACCGAATCTGAGACCACTACCATCCCCTGTCTCGCCATTAAGAACAAACCCACCAATTTCACCATTGAATCTCGTTATAATTCCTCCAAAAACCAAACCCTAATTTTGTCCGTGAAGGTTAAATTTTCCGCCAAAAACAGATTTCAAACAAAGAAGATGACCTCCCCTTATCCAATCCGGAGTGCGAATAGCAAGTGCTCAACAGAGGTGCCCCTTAGTAATTGGGTTACCCCTTATCCAAAGTGGGAGTCCGAATAACATGTGCCCTCCGGAGGTGCTCCGGACAACTTTTCGAGCCGAATTTTTCCAACAATATTTATTTCCAAAAAATACCTACAAACACACAAGACACCATAATAAGGACGAAAACGAGTACTAACAATACGAAACATTGAGGACAAATTAGACACATAAATGCGTCTATCAAATACCCCAAACTTATTATTTGCTAGTCCTCGAGCAAGTTTATTCTAGAAAATAAAATCATTTGAACCCCTAGGTGGCCCTAGTGGCGGAGTGTTGTCTCCGGAGGGTGTACCCACAAAACCTTTACTCCAGACCCTAGCTATATATGCAGAACCTTGGAAGGCACTAAAGAATCTCCTTGGTTGGCATACTTATTGACTACAGGAGGAAGTACCCCGATGCGAAATTCCAATTGTTGTACACGAAGTTCTGGTCATAAACAAAAGTACTACAAGCGCCATAAGGAATCCAGATTACAATTCAAATTAAAGTTCATACCACTCTCACCCACATCATCCAAATATCCATCACCAATATCAATTCTACTCAATATACCCAACTCTACCTTAAACCAAACTATATGGCTTCCACCTCTTGCACTAAATCTAATGAGTCTGTGGATAATCTATATATCCACAAATGAACTCCTCTCTAGATACCTCTGAAGACCTTTTCCCTAAAGTTTTTATCAACTCTGAAAACATCATACCCAAAAAGGAAATCAACTGGAAACGGGTTTTCATTGGAAGACTCTGTAACAAAATTTCCCTTGAAACTATAATCATCTCAAGGTTCATTAACAACAACTGGGAACTTAGAAGAGATACTGAGGTTTCACTCTGGAAGAAAATAAGGAACTACTATTGAATAAGGCTTGGAAATATAGAAGATAACAGAGTTTTTAGACAAGGAGGAACGAGAGGAATCTTCATCAACAAACTGATTGTGCTTACTGAAGTTACCCCTCAAGGTCCTAACTATATTGATGAAGCAAACTTCTATATTGTGAAGATATGGGTCCTAGTTAAGAGGGTTCCTAAACATATTATACAAGATATCAAAAATATTCTCAAACCTGCAGGAATTTATCAAGATGCTAAAAGGCCATATGGAAGAATGTTAAAGTTCTATTAAACATTGACATCATTGTAGCCCTGAAATATGGTATAAATGCTTATGAAACACCCAATTCCTCCCACTGGTTGGAGTTTGCTTATGCTCTCAATGGGATTGAATTCTACAAAGTCTGTAGAATCTTTAACCATTCTGGGACTCTATGTAAAGAGAAAGAAAACTGCAACCTGGATGCTAACCATAAAATCAACCTCCTAGCCTAAACAATTTCAATACCCCACCTAAATCCCCCATACCAACCTTCAATAAAAGATCATATTCAGACAAAGATGCTGCTGAAGAATTTGTTATTAAATTGAGAATGGCTCAGAAACAAATTGTTTTAAAAATAACACTAAGGAATTGAATGGCTCGGAGGAGTACATCATCTTTAAAGCTGGTCTTCAAGATCCTATAAGAGGTGATATCCCAACTCTTAATCTTAAGGCCCTAGATTGTAAAATAAATATAGGATGCTCACCGAAAGACACGGAGCTAAAGATCAAAGTTAAAAAATAAGAGGTATCGATATCAAAAATATTGTTAGGATGCAAAGTCTGAACAAAAAAAAAATAACTCTGAAGCTAACATAAACCCTGACTCTATCTTCCCAAAGATTAATCTCAACATCCCTAATCCTTACACATCAATTCCCTCTCTATCTGACACTCAAAACCAGATTGATAAGGAATTCAATGTGCAGAAAAAGTTGTTATGGGAAAGAAGAATGAGTGAGATTAAGAATAAGCCAACCAGCAACCATAAAATATCTCTCCTTTTAGACTCAAAATGGGGAAACCTGATGATAACCTACACCTCTTACCAAAACCTGAAGATTTTGGACCAAATGCCACCATATAAGAAGAGCATCACTCAAGATAAAGATCTGGATATAGAGCACATGACTAACATGAATACTAGCAGCATTGTGGGAGCTAATCCATTCCTGCATACTGAGGTAAAATTTAAACATTAACCCCTGAATTTACATACAATCCCTTTAAATCATATGAATGGTTACATGATTATTTCCAAACCATACTGGATCCATTATAACATGCTCAACATTTACGCATGCATCATTACCGTATATGCATCACTAACAAGATAGGTTACTTAATCCTCATATTTTTTATCCTAGGGTATCATATTTTTGGCAAGTTTTTACAAACTGCATGACATGGAACTGCCAAGGCATACGGAAACATAACACTAGTAGGAATCTTAATGACATCGTGATATATTCTTTCTATCTAAAACCAAACAACAATCAAAAAACCTAAAGCCTAGCCTCAATAATATAGGAGTCACTGATTATTGGTTTGTGGAAACAAAAGGGATGGTTGGCACTGATGGGGGGCTTGCTCTATCCTGGAAATATAATATTAATCTTTTTATCCTGGATTTCTCTAACAACCATATGAGTGTTATCCTTACTCCTAACAATGGCAACCCTTGGTTATTTACAGGTTATTATGGCAGTCCTTATACTACTAAAAACAAGTTAAATTCCTGGAAAATGCTTGAAAATACTGAGAGGTATAACTATCTCCCCTGGATAATTATGGGAGGCTTAAACATTGTTCTTAATGAACATGAGAAGTACAGTCAACACCCCATAGACTTTTCCGAAGCAAAGTTATTCTTGAGGAAATTGAGGAAGCCAATTTAACTGATTTAGGATTCACTGTCATTTCACCTAGACCAACAGAAGATTGGGTATTCATTTTACTGAGCAAAGAATTGATAGGGGAGTAGCCACTGATAATTGGTTGGACATATTTCCCAATACTACCATCTCCAATCTTCCTGCTATCGTATCTGATCACAACCCAATTCTTCTCAATACCAATCCCAACTTGAGTATGGCCAAATCCCCTTTAAATTCTTTGGACCATGGCATGATCACCAAGAATACAAAGACATCATTGTTGAATGCTGGAACAAGAGACACTCTGGATTTTCTACTTTCACCATAGAAACAAAACTAAAAGATGTCAAAGTGAAAGTCAAGATTTGGAACAAAGCTGTTTATGGCAACAACAAATCCAACTTAGAAGGGAGTAAACGGAATCTTGAATGGATCATCACCGGAGAACCAATTTGACATTAATAGAGGCAGGGACATCAGATAATCCAAGAACAAAGTGGAGCATTGGCAAGACATACAAGAAAGTTTCTTGAAAAGTAAAAGTGGAAATAAATTCATCAAGCTGGGGGATAGAAACACCAAATTCTTTCATAACTCTGCCAAGAAAAGAACTAGAAGGAATAAGATTGAATCCATAGAAAACGAGGATGGAAATTGGCTCCATAATATTAAGGACATTTTTGAATGCATCACCAACCACTTTGAAATCATTGCCACTGATGAAAACAATTTTATACACCAATCCATCATTAACCATATACCCACTATCATTACCAACTCTGAAAATGATCATCTTCTTCTGGTCCCTGATGCTATAGAAATCAAAATTATTCTTTTCAGCATGGCTGGAGATAATGCTCCTGGTCCCAATGGTTTCCCATCAAATTTATTTCAAGCTAACTGGGAGGTGGTTGGTAATGACATCATTGCTATGGATCATAATTTTTTCAACTATGGTTTCATCCTAAAGGAAATGCTCCACCTTCATATCCCTTATACCTGAAATTGAAAACACAAACTTCTCATCTCATTTCAGACCCATATCCTTATGTAATACTACCTACTAGGGCTGCACAACGGTCGGTCTGTGCTGTTTTTATGCCAAGCCGACGAACGAACCACATGTAGATCAGTTATGAAAAGTTAAACCGTAACTGAACTGTTCAAAACTCGGTTTTGTTTCAAACTGGAACGAGTCGGCTCGGTCGGTTTTGATTCTTATTCGGTTTCTAACCGAGTTTCACCTGAGTTTGGCATTAGGGACAAACTGTTCAGATTCAAAATCATCTTAACTCAAGTTTTGATACTGAGTTTTTAACAAAATAAACAAACAATACCAATTAATAAATAATAATAAATCCATTAATCATCATACATAATCAAATTGCAGTAAACAAGCCCATTAGATCAAACACATAAAATGGAGATATTTAGAGAACCGATCAATTTTATTCATCAAAGTAAAAATTTAAAGAAACAATTTTTGTAAGAACCCTAAATTTCTAATATAGTCTTCAAAGAATCAATCTCTAATTTTCCCCAATCAAGAGGTGGTGGTGTTACTGGTGATGGTGGCGTTGTTGGTGATTGTGGTGAAACGGGTGGTGGTGATGTCGTGGCGTTGGCGTAGCAGTTGTTGGTGCAGACGGCGTTGGTGTAAGTGAAGGAGGAGGAAGAAGAAATAAAACTAAAAGAAGGTGTTGATTTAGTTTAGTCTCTATGAAGAAGAAAAGAAGAAGAAGAAGAAGAAAAAAAAAAAAAAAAAGAGGTGTCTTTAGTAAGGAGTTAGGGCTTATTACTGATATATGGGATAGGTTAGGATGGAGGGCTAGGATCAAAACTTGATTATAAATCAATGGTTCATATTATTTCGGTTCGTAACAGCTCGGTTCATAGGTCCAAATTGTTAACAGATCCGTGAATCCTACGGTTGTGGATTTATAAATTGTGACCGACCGTTAGATGAACGGTTCGGTTCGCTTTCGGCTCGATTATTTTCGGTTCGGTTCGGTTCGGTTCGGTCATCTCCAGACTTCTTGCTCAAAGACTCAAACCTCTCCCACCCAAACTCATTTTTCCTTTTCAATCAGCTTTCATACATGGTAGAAAAATCTCTGACAATATATACATTGCTGATGAGCTCATTCATCATATGAACAATTTTAAATGGAAAGAAATGATTTAAGTGTATTATGGGCATTAAAATTGACATGGATAAAGCTTTTGACAGAGTCAACTGGGACTTTATCATGAATATTATGACCCAGATGTGTTTCAATACCAAGTAGTGCAATCTCATTCACCACAACTTGGGTGTTTTGGTTAATGGCAATCCTGGAAAAAATCTTCAAACCTTTCAGAAGCCTCCGACAAGAGGATCCTATCTCTCTATTTGTTCCTCTTATGCATAGAAGTTCTTTCCAGAAGCCTTATTAATGCAGAGAATCAAAACCTAGCTTATTCATGGAACCAAAATAAGTGCCAGTACCCTTGTTATAAGTCACCTTTTATTTGATGATAACTGTTATGATCTTCTGTCATGCCAACATAGAGGAATGTAAAATTTAATCAAAGTGTTCCAGTACTTTGGCCTCACCTATGGGCAGTTGATTAACTTCTCAAAATCTGGCATTTGCTTCAGCAGAAACACTGCTCATGATATAGCTGATAGCATCAGCACTTTTATGAAGGTCCAGAAGATTAACATAAATGATGAATACTCGGGATCTCCCCTCTTCACCAAAAAGAGAAAAGTGCAAGCCTTTAAACCTTGCATTGAAAAGTTAAAGTTCATATTAGCTGGTTGGAAATCTACTATGTCTATTGTTAGGAAGGTGACCATGTAACAAATTGTCGCCTCTACTTCTAGCATATGTCAAATGAATTGCTTCAAGATTCCAAAAGATACCTGCAAGGAGATAAACTCTATCCATAGGGACTTCTTCTGGAATAAAGAGCAAGACAAACCAAAAGGATTGTACTGCATTGCCTGGGATACAGACAACAAACCTAAAGAGCTAGGTGGGCTAGGATTCAAGAATATGGAATTCTTCAACAATGTTATGATCATAAAAATTTCCTGGAGACTCATAACTGAACCACACTCCTTGTGGACTTGCTCTATGAAGGCTTCTCATTTTCTAACTAGGAAGTGATAAGAATGGAAATAAAGCCTAAGCCTACTGATTATTGGATTTGGAAAGGTATTCTTGAAGGTATTGCCAACATCAAAATATAATACATCTGGAGAGTTGGAAATGGAACACAAATCCACATTTGGGAAGACATATGGATTTATGGGCAGGAGAATACCCTAACAAAACCAACTTATTGGCCCTCTGATCTTGTAACTGTTAATCAACTTCTCAATGATACTGGAGATTGGAACTTATGTGTCTTGGCTCTTTTGTTCTCTCAGTTATCTAGAATATTCTATTCAGCTTACTACCCATAATAATGATGTGGATCATAGGCTAATGTGGAGCTTATCCAACAAGGGTGATTTCAATGTCAAGTCCATATATGACAAGCAGATAGTTGATAAGTATGCAAATGATACTCCCGTTACCCCTTGGGGGGGAATATGGAAACCGGATACCTCTCCATCTATCCATCTCTTCATATGGAAACGTGCTCATGGCATCCTCCCCACCAATGAAAAACCTGCCAGCATTCTTAACTACATTAATCCTATATACAAAGTATGTAAGTGTGCTCAAAGAATATTACTCGTGTTCTGATATCTTGTCCTGCTGCATCAACAGTTTGGATAAAGTTTTTTCGTATACATCATCATATATTTGGGAACTCTCTTCTTTTCATGATTGGATTGGTAGATGGTTCAAGCCAAATGCTCATCTTTCTAGCTAGAATGCCACCTTAATTTTCCACTACTTGTTGGTTTATATGGAAAGCTAGATGTGACTTTGTTTTCGAAATATCACTCTTCTGTGACACAACCGCAACAGGATCACTTTCGGAACCTCTCTCCTTCAACAGAGTGGTACATAATCCAGGCACGTCCTAAATAACCTTTACTATCAAAATGATCATGATACCAGGATCTCGACAAACTTATAAGAAACCATAAAGAAAAGTTTCGGATCCTTATTAGCATGAATACTATGAAGTCCTTTCGAATAATGCTAATGGTGATATCTCTATGTATACTAACTTTGCTTTAATTTTCATGTCTTCCTCGGGGGACTGCATGTGAGCAATAAAATACAAGGACAGCACATGTGGTCTTAACAGGGCAATAAGAAGAGCAAATCTAGCTCTGAAATTGGAGAACGAGATGCGCAATTCCAATATAGATTTTGAAGCTCAAGATGATGCAACTCTAAAAGCAATTAAGGAAGTTTATCGAAGAGAAGTGCAAGGCAGATACCACCTTGGATTCCACCATATGCAGGGACGAAAGTTTTATTGATTTTGTCCTAGGCAACTTAACCAAAGTAAAACAACATCAAAACCTATCAACAATTAGATTAGCTAAACTGTATATTCATTCGAATTATTTAGAAAACTTCAATTGGAAAGGGCCCAAGGCCCCTTCCTATGGGTGTGGCAAACATGAATGTTTGCCAAAAAATTTTTGCTGAAAAACAACCATTCATTAATAAAGAAGGAAATTACAAACATCCATAAGGGGTTCATTCCTAACTAGAGAGTCCAAAAAAGAGGAAGAGGAGCCTAAGATTCTTTTTAAATTGTAACTTCCCTAGCTCCTGCTACGTGCAAGCCAGCCACACTACCCTATTCTTCACACGTTTACATACACAACATTATAAACATCACTACTAGAAATAAAACGCCGACAATCTTTAAGAAGATCACTACATCTCCACCCGGCCGAGTAACCAACTTCATTAATAAAATCCACTACTTGAAGACAATCCTTTGACAAAAAGAACTTTGGACAGATTTAACTCCTTCACGCAGGAGATTGCCAAAAGAGAGCAGTTGCCTCGCACAAATCAGCATCCTAAACCAACCAAAGTCCAACGAGAAAGCTTTATTCTACCCCGTATTATCACATAAGATCATACCCACACCCATGTTAAAATCCTTAAAAGAACCATCTAAGAACAAAACATGGTTGACAACGAGAGTAAGAAGTTTTAACACTATTCCTAGGAACTTGAACCGGAAAACAAGGAGCAATGTAGGTATTAATCATTCTTCTAGTATTCAGAATAACTTTTTCCAAGTTTATAGAAACTCTTTTGAAGAGCACATTACACCTCAGCTTCCAAATACACCACAAAACAATAGCACCAATGCTAGGCCAGTCCACTGCAAAATGCGACTGACCCAACCTCGAATCAAACACCCACTATGGAGGTGGCAAACTGGCAAACCGGCCTGGCTAAGTGGCAAATTTGCCACTTAGCCAAAGCTAGGTCAAGGTTTCCACCGAGCTGTCGAATCTCACTGTTCGGTGTAATCTCCACCGCTAGGTAATATTTTAATTTTTACTTTTTTCTTCTCTCCTACTTTTTAGTTATTATAACAGATTTTTATTATAAAAGGGCCCCACAAAATATTTTATAATACCTAAAATCTAAAAAGGACCCCACCAAATACAAATAACTAGATTTTTTATTAACAAGGGTCTCACAAAACACAATATAATATACTACTTTAATAAAATTTGCCAGTTTTACCATAGTGGGGAAACTAGTTTGTCGTGCCATGTGACATGGCAAAACAATCTTTATACCAGCTCTCATAGGAACCGGCCTAACCTCCAACAATTATTCGCTACTCTTCAGTCTTTTGATATATCGTTAATTGACCCAAAACAATACCGTTATGTATCGCAATGAGGTTGTTCGGCTTGGTGCTAATTCTAGCCCAGCTGAACCCTATAACTTTGAGTTATGAATGTTTCTCTTGATAAAAAAGTAAATAAATAATAATAATCTTTTAGGGACTTAAAGTATGAAATACCTAAATAATTGGTTTTAATAGTAATTATTAAGTGAATTAAAAAGTAAAGCCGTGAATTTATATTTACTGATGCTCTTATCAATTCAGTTGGCTCTTAGTCTACTATAAAAATTCACA
>JAJJWW010009336.1:0-24234 GCA_023531295.1 Papaver armeniacum | reverse complement strand
CCTGCTTGCTTATGTGGTAAACCACAAAACTGTCTTGGAGAAAAATCTAGTTAACAAGACAGCAAGTGGTGTAAGCCTCTTCAGCGCAATATACATGGGAATGTTGTTGACCCTTTTTTAAGCTAGAACAGTGACACAAGGAAGAACAATTGTTCTGTGGTTTAGTTCTTTAGCTTTATATAACAATCTTGGTAAAGGGGCGGTAGGAATCGGTAGAGGCGCAACCTATAAGCATAAAAAAAGGTCATTGTAAGAAATTCAAGTCTTCCTTATCAATAAAACCCCGAAATACCAATTAACCCTTATTGTTAATAATCAAGTTTAGTAATGATAATCAAGATTAGTGTAGATAATCAATATTAATTTTGATAATTAATTTTCACTTATTATAGAATCAAAAAATCGATGTTTAGAGTTATAAGAAAAAAAAATTGAGGAGAAGAAAAAAACTTTTGTGATATTTGTGAAATCCTAGATTTTGATTCACTCAACCAAAATGAGTGATTCAAGTGGCAAATTAGAGGTGGGTGATCAAAATTAGTTCCCATTAGCTTTTTTGTTGATCAAAATTATCTAAAGTATGTAAAAAGATCAAATTTTAAAATTTTCAAGAACATACGGTTGAAATAAACTAGTTACCAACCAGAATCATTGTTGGGAAAAATCCAATCGTAATACCGATTAAGGTTGCTAGAAAATCTTGGATACTGAACCGTAACTAATTACAGTTCATGAAAAAGGAATCGAAACCAACCGTAACTAAACTACTATTGGTAAGTCATCTATAGTTTGAACCGGTACATCACTACTTCAAAATTCTTAACATTCGTGATGATATACGGTTTGGTAACTTTCATTAAGTTACCAACCTAACCTAGGTGCGGTTGGTAACTGGTTTATTACTCAACCGTACCTAAACCTAATTCTCAATTTTTTTTTAAAGGTACGGTTCGTATTTTGGTTGTTAGCAACCGTATGTTCTTCAACCAATGCAGTACGGTTGGTAATTTAGTTATTACCAACCGTAACTCGCATAAACCCGTAAATTTCAATTTCAATTTTCATACAAAACCCTAATTTTGATACAAAATTAACTTAAATTCAACACGATAAAACTAAACCCTAACCGGTTTTTCCAAACATTTTTCAAATCGCGATTAATCGAAGACGATGAAATTTTCGGTTTTTAATGGAGGTTAGGATTGATGGAGGAGAAGAGAAGATGAAGAAGAAGATGAAAAAAAATTCCATTTGATTTTTTTTTTTATTCATTAGTTAAAAAAATTGATTTGATTTTGGTTTGATTTAAGGTGAAAGGGTAATCTAGTCAATCTACATCCCTATAGGACACCCCCTAACCAATAAGAGGGACATTGCTATCACACTTGCCGCCCCTCTACCAATTCATGCCGCCCCTTTACCAAGCTTGTTATATAAGCAAGATACAAAGAAACAGTGACCCTTTTTAACTCTTGCTGCTCGGCTTTCTGTTTCTTCCTTCTCTGTTGCAACTACAGGATTTTCTACATAAAAGACCTCCAAAGTACATTTCTCTCTGTTATAAAAGAGTATTTTAAAGATTTCAGATAATTTGACTCTATCAAACCAAATTTAGTATATAAAACTTATTTGAAGTGACAACAACAAGTATCATTTTATTCATTCTCAAGTTGCAAACAAAAACCTGGACTTTTTTTTTTTTCATAAAAAGAGGAGAAAACCTCAAACTTACAGAGATAACAAACGTCTTCCAAGAAGTCGTTTGTGTTCATGACTTGTACATTCCAATTTTGGATATCTAGATAGTTCATAATGGCTAAAAGACTTTCACCATTCCAGTTATTTTGGATAGTGAATCTATTACAAAAAAGCAATGATTTGCTGCCCAAATGATATTGTATCTACTAGTTAGAACAAAAGCCATAGCTTTAAAATTTATATCAAAGTGTGAATTATTTCCAAAATGCGAGCTTTGTTTGTATCTTCTTTCTCTAGCTTTAGCATACATTCCTATTAATAGCTTGAGAGTAGGTTGTGAATCACTTTGAAAAATGATATGATAGCCACTCATTTCAACCGCCCATTTAAAAGCCGCCTCGGCTCTGCTTTGCTTCTAATTGTTCTCTGGTAGTACGTTTCTCCATTTACCTCTAGCTTCCGTGGTTCTTCCCCGCAAAGTCTATCATTGTTAGTCCAACCCCGAGCTAGTTATAGGATCATGCATGGATAAGGCTATATTTATCGTTATTGCCATGAATCCCGAAGTATCCCGAGGTTGACTTGCTAGTGATAATCAATGAGTCGTCGTTAAGAGGGTTGTAGTATAAGGGATTGCATGATATTGTAGTTTTCCCTATTCGCCCACATGAAACTATTTATGAACTTTTACGATCTTCCTAGTTGTTCTGAAGACCGCTTTGAATTTCCTTTTGAACACCCTATTACATCTTGCCTTGAAACATGCCATGTTACAATGCTACGTAAAACCTTCCATTCCATTTGCATATTTTTATATCTCTTTGATGAACCAACCATTTAACCAATCATGAAAAGTGTTAGCATTTTGCATTACATTATCAATATCAAAATTAAGATGCATCCATACCGTTTTTGTGAAGTTACATTTCATAAATAAGTGAGTAAGAGATTCCTCCTCTTCATTACTGAGTTTGCAAAGATACATCTATTTACGGTATTATGGCAAAGCAACTCTCATACTATTTGGAAGTATGGAGCGTAATGCCTTCCGAGATAAAGTTCTTGATAGAAGGGGTAATTTTCATTTCCATATTTTGTTCCATTGCATGTTAGTTCCTTGAAGAAATTAATGGTTTTATATAAAGATTTAACACTAAAGTTACCCGTGTTGTTTAAAGTCCAGTGAGGAACATCTATCAATCCATTACTAGGAATTTGTATCTTCCTTATCTTGTCTACAGTGAAAGTACTTGTCAAGCAACCTGCTAGTTTTGTTAAATCCCATGTTTTATTAATAGTAATCAAATGACAGACTTTAGTAATACTTCCATCTCCTAACCTTGTAATGTTTTCAGTTGGTTTAACATCTGGGATCCAGTAATCGTCCCATATGTCTATGTTTTCTCCATTTCCTAACTCCCAAAAGCAATATTTCTTTAAGTAAGCTATTCCTAGTAGAATACCTTTCCAAATCCAACTATCGCTTTGGTTTGACACCGTGTTTATATGAAGAATATCACACATAGGATAGTACTTAGCTTTAAGACTTTTAGCCATTAAAGAGTGAGGATTGTTGTCTGTGAACTCCATCCTGTCTTAGCCAACATAGCTATATTAAAATTTTTCATGTTTTGGAATCCTAATCCTCCTTCCTCCAAAGATTTGCACATATTATCCCAAGCCATAAGACAAATACCTTTTTACCTTTCTCATTCAAGCCATTTTCATCTCTCCCCACCAAAAGTTTCTTTGCAATTTAGTTATATCATTACAAATCTTAACAGGTATTCTAAAACAATTCATTTGATAGACACAAATTGATGAAGAAACATTTCTAATCATTCTGACTCTTGCTTCAGGGTTTAGGAGCTCACCTTTCCATCCTATCAACCTATTTTTCATTTTTTCTACCAAGGGTTGAAACATTTTATTTTTGATGTGTAAGTAAACAACGGAGAACCTAGGTATTTGTCATTTATAGGTATTTCATTTACTCCTAAAATTTTCTTAACACTATTCCTAAGTGTAGGATCGGTTTTTAGAGCTAAAGAACACCCCGATTTGGTTAGATTGATCAAGCTGACGGTCTGTATCCCCATAATCATGAAAAAGTTTAACAAGATCATACAGAGAGATTTTCAAAACTTTCACAAAATATAATACAATCATCAGCAAACATTAAGTGACTAATAGAAGGGGCATTGTTAGTGATTTTTATTCCTTTGATTGAGCCTTGGTCTTCGGCATAAGTTAGAGTTCTTGAAAGGGCCTCCATGCAAAACAAAAATAAATACGGAGATATTGGATCTCCTTGTCTCAATCCCCTAATTGGTTTAAAAAATTTAGTTGGGGATCCATTTATAAAAATCGCTAGTAGTGGTAGAGATGCATTGATAAACAAGATTACACCATTTTTCATTAAAACCCATTCTCTCGCATGATACGGATTAGGAAATTCCATTCCACTCGGTCGAAAGCTTTCGACATGTCTATTTTTAGGCCCATAAGGCCTTTTGTACTTTTATTGTTTCTCATTTTATGAATTATTTCATGGGCTAAAGTGATATTTTGAAATTTGTCTTCTCCAGAATGAAAAGTTTGTTTGAAAGGAGATATGATTTTACTAAGGAGGCCTTTCATTCTATTTGCCATAAGTTTAGAGATAATTTTATAAGTTGTGTTTGCTAAGGCTATAGGTCTAAACTCAATTTGGGTGATTGGGGTTTAAAGTTTTAGGGATAAGCCGAAATGAATGTGGCATTCATCTCTTTAGATATAAAACCTGTTTCAAAAAAAGCATGGATCATTTTAGTTAAATCGGGCCTATAATTTCCCAGTTGTTGAAAGAAAATTGGTGGGGAATCCGTCTGCCCCGAGGACTTTTATCCTAATTCCATAGAGAAAATGGTTTGTTTTATTTGACTAAGGAGGGCCGGGTGCAAAGCATATCATTATCAACCGAATCGATGCTAACAGGAATCATATCAATCATGTTTTGGTCCAAACAAGTTTGATGGTTGCTATTTCATGAAAATGGTTAGTAATACAAGAAACAATTTCAGTCTCTTGTTTATCCATCACGTCATTTTTGTCTTTTAAAGTTTCAATCCGGTTTCTTGAACCTCTTGTTTTGCCCTAGTGTAAAAATATCTAGTGTTTCTATCCTTAACAAGTATATTTTGATCCCTACTTTTAACCTTCCAAAATTTTCATTTATATTGTACCAAGCCGGAGATTTTTCTAAAAGTTCAATATCCTGTTTTTACTTGGATAACTATTTCTACTATTGACCTTCTTTAGTTCAAATTTAGTTTTTCTATGTTTGTTCTTATGTTTCCAAAAGTGTATTTGTTCCCAGTCCCTAAGAATATGTTTTACACAAGTAAGTTTCTTATTCATAGTATGGGCATGGGAACCCCTAATTTCATTTTTCCCAACAAGATCAGTATTAAAGGCTTACATTCATCATGTTTCATCCAATCGCCAAAGTATTTGAATGGGGTAGCCCCATCATTCCAAGTGTTAATGGTGTTAAGAACTATAGGGACATGGTCAGAAGCAAGAGGCCCAAGATGTTTGATACTGGAATTGGGAAAACTAGTAATCCACAGGGGATTACTTAAAGCCCTATCCGATCTGCTTCTATAATATCATTATCTTTTTGTGGTTGTTCCAAGTAAAAGTGTAGCTGAGAAACCTAGGTCCAAAAGACCACATGAATTAATAAGATTATTGAAAACATCGCCTTCACTACCATTAAAAGGGAATCTACTCTTTTTCTCTTGACATGCAATACTACATTTAGATCACCTATAATTACCCAAGGTTTGTTCATTTACTAGCTAGGCGTTTAATAATATCCATGATTCTAGTTTTAATTGAGAGTAAGGGCTCCCATAAAAACAAGTGAGTATCCATTCAACCTTATTATTATTTGGAAGCACAACAACATTTATGTAATTATGGGCGTGATCGAGAAATTGTTAGTTTTATATTGTTTTTCCAAATCAAGCAAAGACCTCCGGCGGTGCCTCTAGGAGAAACTAACCAATAATTATAGACATCCAAACTCCTCATTTATGTTATGCATAGCTTTATTTTGTTGTTTGGTCTCGAGAAAGGAACAAAATATCGTGGATTTTTCCATTTTAGAATATCTAGCAGACTATTCTAGTTTTGATACTACCTAAACCTTGTGAGTTCAGGCTAAGACGCTAATAAATTCCCAAAATATGATACAATGGGGTATTCAACAATACGTAAGATTGGGTTGGAAAAATTATAATTTCTCGTGCAATAGTGACCACGGACTTGTAACCAGACAATTTTATGGATAACTAAACTAGTTTCACCCGGTAATGCAAGATATCAAACATATTATGAGCATACAAAAAGGGCATGAGCAAGATGGATAAAATTTGAGATGTCGATATTAGGAGAATAAATGGTTAGGTTTATAAATGCCTCCCTTACTTGAATAATTGAGAGCCAATTTGACCATGACAGAGATTCTCAAGGAATTTAGCTTCTTCTTAGGGAAAATTGTACCTCCACCACTAAGCTATGTTTAATGGAATTTTCGGGCACAATCGAACTTTAACTCTTGGATGATTTACTCATTTGTCTTGGCATGGGGCGTGAAGAGCAGTTGAAGAATTTTCTTCCATCCCCAGTTCTTGATTTGTTTTTTTCTTCCAATTGAAGCAAATGGTGACTCTTGCACTTGTGTTTTGGTTCTTAATGCCTTTTTTCTTCAGAATTTTCCTTTTTTCCGAGTTAAGCGTGGTGGTACAGGATCACACAGGAACGCATTAGTCTTGATTGAGAGAAGTCTGAATTTCACCACGAGAATTTAGTAAACTTCATATCAAAATAAATGCTAAGGATAATACAAGAAAAAACGTAGAATATAATCTTTTTGCTGGAAATTAAAATTGAAGATCGAAATTAAGTCAAAATCAAATAAAAGCAGCTAAGAAAGGAACAATTTAAAAGAAATCTTAGAGATTAAGGATAAATCGATTTAGAATCCCGTCAATTCCAAAGAATTAGTAGAAAAGTTGATAATAATTTGATAATAAAAATCGGTAGAAGTTGATTGTCGATTGATAAAGAGATGCGGTGAAGAATCCGGTGTAATGAAGGTTTCCGGTCTTGGCCGGGATTTGGTCAAAGAAGAGGTTATCTTTGAGATATTTCTACGAATCTTTAGGTCTTTGTAACTTGTAAATTAGGATTCTTGGTGTCTTGGAGTCTCGAATCTTAGAGCAGGTGTCTTGGAGTCTTATAAACTAAACAGTCATACAAACTTTGATCTCTGAAATTAGGTTTCCAAAAAGAAAAATGTCTTTCAAGCGAGTTTTAGTAACTATGGTTGATAGATCCGAGATGGGTTTTGTGATTCGTATACATGAGAAGATTATTGAAATATTTTGTTGATTATCACCGTCGTCTACGGTGGATCTCGGCTATTTCATGGTGTTTCTAGGTATGCTAATGGTGGTTACTGGCTAGTTGGTGGAGATGAAAGAGGCGGAGGAAAATCGCCAGAGAGAGGAAAGAGTTAAACTATTTCAAAACTATTCATACAAAAACCTGGACTGGGACTGCATTAATCCGACGGAGCTGGAGACGGGGCGGCTGCTAAATGAACACAATTGTTCCAGACAACAGGACCTCTTTGGAATATGCCAGGTGGAAAAAAGTGTTTCTTTGCTCTCTTTTGAAATTTTAGAGAAACCATTGTCAGGTGATGGTGCAGGTGCAACATTAAATCCAATACTAGGTCTAAATATTGCTGCAACAAAAGCAAGTAACAACACCGCCGTCATTGTCACTCGTGCAGTGTTCAGAAATCTTGCCATATTGATTTTAAAGAACTGAACTAATACTCTGTATACTGGTGAATTTGATGGCAACAAAATCTTAGTCCGATTACCGTTCTAAGATCCGCCGAAGCGGGCCTGTCCGGCCAAAAAAATTAAAAAATTTGGTAAGATCCGCCGGAGCGGGTAGCCTTAACCAGATGTGTGGTAACAGGTAAGCTCGAAAGCTGTTCCCGTCCCTGTCAGGGGAGATGCCAACCGTCTCTCCTTTGAACGAACACGATATCTGTAGCTCAACAAGAGAATTATAAAGCATATGACTCGTTTGGTTTTAAAAGATGTGGGACTAAACACATCTAACCCTTTGCCCTTTGGCTTGACATGCTATCTTGCCTCTCATGTCTTTGGCTGTTTTGGGACTATTTTATAGTTTTGTTTGATGCAAGTGAAGGTGGATTTCCATTTCATATATTTAAAATTCCAGAAAACACTTTTAACTTAAGACTATGTGCTCATCAGTTGTTTTTTTTATCCCCAATTTGGTGTTAAAATTACACCCATGGACTAAGTTTTACATAAATAATTCTGAGTTAAAATTGGTGCATGTTTGTTACCCTATTTGGCTAACATTTTATGTGCTCTCACGCATCTTCTTTACGTGATCATTCATACCAATAATGTGCTCTAAATACGCACGCATTCTTGGTGTAATTTTTCCCTGAACATTTGCGCTAGAAGAAACACAAAGCATCTTTAATGCAAAAAACATTTGGTATTCATCACAATGCAACCTCAGGCTCACGCAGTAGTGTAGTTCATCTTTAATGCAGCAATGCATCATTAGTTAGGTTGGTGGTGGTGGGCGCGGGATTAAGATTGTTGATGGTTGGATATATGTCCATCCACCTACCAGGATGATACTCTCCTCCAATCAATTAGTCAATTTCTCCTCAACCAACATTGTTTTTCTTTCTTTCTTTTGGAAGTTGTGGTGGGGGGGCAATGGCCCCTCCTTGGGGGTATTTTCTACCCATTTTGTTCCTTACAAATGGACTCATAATGACTCACTACTCTGTCTCAGTCATTCATTCCCTCACTGGAATCCCTACTGACTCTTTCTAAAGCAGTGCATTCAACAAGAATCTTACAACAAACTCGTAGAATACACAGTCTTTTGTAGGTGTAGTTAGAGTGGAGTTATTGATTACTGAGACACATTTTAAGATAGATTCTGTTATCAGTCATTCATAACAGAACATTTCTTGTTTGCTCCTCTACTAGCCGTAACTTCATTACTTGACTGAACCACTGCTTGATCTCTGGTATACTAGTGAATTTGATAATCCTAGTTCGATCAATGTCTTACCTTTTCGGTTTATTCATTTTTCTTTCTATAATCACATTTAGTAGTTACTTATGAAGTAACCTTGAAATTTTAATCTTATTAATGGATGAGAATATGAATTAATACTGTAAAATGTAAATGAATTTGTATTACATTTTTGGGTACATAATTCTCTTTTATAATGGTGGGTGGGTCTTGATAAGCACTGACCTGAGTGAATAACAATGGTTAAGTACTAGATAAGGTTTTAAAAGATTCTTTAAGATATGTTCATACTAAAAACTGATTGCACCATTTTTTCAAAAGAAGAAAATGCAGCTAGCTCTGACAAACACAGGACAATTATAATGCTCATGGTACTCTTAATCACACTGCAAATAACCCACATTCATCTTTAGTACCTGTGATAAAGACTTCAGCGAAGTGGAGCTAAGTTTTTGAAGTTGCTGGTGGGTTACAAATGGCCAAAGAGGAAAAATGTCTTTGCTCTATATTCTTAATCCTGGCGAGATTAGGGTTGTTGATGGTGGATTTTCGTTTAAGGTTAAATTTGTAAGTAACTTTAAAAATCGTACTTGACATCTTGTAAAAGATAAAGCGTTTTATAAGTGTGGATACTCCTCACTTAATTCACCAAGAATGGAGCATGTAGCAACAATCCCGATTCTGTGAATACATGAAATTCCTCCAGCTGGAGCATGCGGCAACAATCCTTCTGTGAATTTCATATCGACCTTGTATTTCTTGTACTCATTATCGGTGTGGCATGACGACCGAGTGTTACTCTTCTGATAACACGAACCTCCAAGCACTATAATGAATCCATGTACAAAATGCAAAATATTCTCGGTGTTATACCAGCCTCGAGACCTCTCGGTGTGTTATACTTGCTTGGATTGAGCCCTCTCTCAGTGTTATACTAGCTCGATTGAGCATCCGACTTGACTATATCGGGCTCCTGATATGATTCGATCGCGATCATCCAACTCCACAAGCATGATTGGATGACCACAGATCAATTCCATCACCCCCAAAGCCCGGGTATCACCCCTTAGCACGCCAATGTATGGAAATACACACATGATTGGATAGCTTCCATCAAATATGAATACACTTTGACCTTAACTTTTAGCCAAATACGATACCATCCAACTCCCCACAAGCATGATTGGATGACCTGAGATCAATTCCATCACCCCCAGCGGTATGGAATACACACGCCGACCCACATGGTCGACCATTGGCCTTTGCTTGCAAGAAACCGTCCATACCAAGCATTATGGACCGGAAATCCCTAATTAGGGTTTCGGCATATTACATGTGTCGCAAAATCGGTCTCAACCATCCACCTTCGCAGGTATAGATGGAGGTGTAGATGTAGACTCAAAAGGGCCGGAGCATGTCGACACAATCACCATGTGACCGCCTTACACGTTATTGTCGGCCAAAGCCAACTATGGTTGGTTACAACAAACCGTCCGCCCAAAGAGCATGGCAGCGCGGCTTTGAATGCCAAAATTAGGGTTTGAGTCATCACGCGTCCATCTTCTCCGCACGTCTAATGGAGGGTCATGATTGGATTAATAAGGCCTGGCCACACACCAAAGATGACCACCGTGGGCCCATCTACCTCCTCTTGCGCCGGCCAAGGCACATCATTCCCGCCAACCCAAAAACGCACGCCCAAACTCGTGCGATTCACTCCCAAATCCTAAACCGGTCTCCGAAACCGCTCCACTTCACCGGATGATTTAATGGCTTAGATCACGTTTTCATGGGATAATCGCATAGTGTGAACACCAACCTACCACCTACACGGTAGTGTGATCGACCAAAACCAACCAATGTTGGTCGCTTCAAACGCGTGCCCAAACTAGGAAATCACGCCTGTTTCCAAACTCCTTTGCGGCAAGGGATTACTGCAAACCGATTCTCGACCACTCCTCTTTAATGGTCAAATTGGTGGCCCGGGATCGCTTTCATGAGGGAACGGAATACACGCCTACACCATCATGCCGTCAACACGCATGTATGGTCGGCCTTCTCCAAAATCCTCCCCATGCTTGGTTTTACCAAGCTGAAGAGTGATGCTTGCACACCTCTTTAAAACCCTAATTTCATCAATTGGCCGCAGATGAGTGTCTCAAACATCATCTCATCCGTCCGACCTCACCAGCTTGGTTATACAACCCCTGGGTCGAGTTATTTGGTTAGTGAGCAGTCATTACACATCACTTACCACACACGTAATGCAAGACTGCATAAAATACACACTTTACCGCACAAGATCGACTTTACAGAATAACGTTGTGTTATTCAATTCAAAAGATTACATGCTATCTTTCGTGGACCCACGATCCACATTCCACATCAATCATGTCACAAACCGGGGGATACTTATCGGGGTATTGGTCCATACATAAAGCGTGCGGCAATGTGCAACGCGCCATCACAAGAACGTGTTAGAGTCATGGACGGTTAGAGATGAACCTGGAGAAGTGGCAAGATCGGTCGTGCAAGCATCGACACACAACTCCACTACTCCATCATTCCACTACCTCCACTTCCCACGAAACGTGAATGAGGCTCAATGACTTGTATAAATAGGTTCTCCGCCCTATTTTCAAACAACAACGAAACACAAGGAAAACAAGACAAAAATCGACATCCGCAGCCTCCTTACATTAACCGTAAGCTCAACCACTTTTCTCACAAGTCATAAGCAAGCCAACATCTTCACAATCTCAACACCTTCTTCGCTTCCTCCCTAAGATCAACCCCATCTCCTTCACTTTGTGACCGAAACAAATCTTCGGAACGCCATTTCTTGGTTTAGGCCGGACTTGCACAGTTGATCTCTCGAATCTACAAGCACTCACCAGTGGCATTTGTTGTAGGTTTAAATTCATTCCTCATCACACCCCAAATTACCAAATTCGGCAGGAGTAATTTTCACCCATCAACAATTGGCACCACAGTGGGAGATTGATCTATCGGTTAAGTTAAAATTGAATCCTCAATTTCTCGCCCATCTCGCAATGTATCCTAAACTACAGGCGGTTCGCATATCATGGGAAGCATAGGCGGGAATGCTTTGAGGATGTCTTGGCAAATCAAGCTTGGGATCACGGAGGGCGAGCAAGACATTTCGCCTTTTGAATGACATGGCAAAGACAATTACGAAGGATGCATCCGCTCCGCAAGAAACGGTGAATCCTTAGCCAGGATCGCACCTTTACCAGTGGAGAAGCAAGAGGAGCACATAATCGCATTTAATGAAGAGATGGACAACATGGTCCAAACGGAGGAAGAGACTTGTCCTAGAGTACTACGACGACCCGATAAAGAAAGGGAGCCCAGCCCATGGAGCCCTACTAGAGGATTTATATCTCAAAACTTTACCAAGCCCGGAAGATCATCCAACCCGCGTCGACTTTTCAACCGACTGGAGAAATACTCGAGGAAGGAGAAATCAATCAGAAATGCCCGAATACGCAGGATGGGAACGTTCAATTCGGTCACTCAAAGAAAGTGATATTTATGACATCTTCCACGTCCCTCCGCCCTAAACAAGCCCGATCCGCGGATGTGATGGCACTCGCAAATCCTCCGACTTCATCCCCTCCTCCACATCAAGGCCACGGAGAGACATCACAACGCCCAGCTAATGCAGGAAAAGCCAAACTCAAGGTACTTACATTTCCCCTTCCCAATGGAGGAGATTCTCGGAGTCTTGGAAATGTGGGTGCGAAATGGAGAGGTGGAGCTACCCTGTATGCGTCCACCTACTAATCAAGAAGTAATGGACCCGAGGTAATGTCATTACCACTGTTCCTTCATCACCACGGTGAATGCAACGCTTTAAAGGCGCATTGTTCGGGAGAAGCTTGGTCCGAGAGAGATAGCTTGCGAGAGGATTTTCTTAGAGACTACTCCGGTTTGGTATAAGTGAGGCTTCAAAAGGCAAGTGAGTTTTACTCAACAACTTTACAAGAAAGATAGTTTAGAATTCATCAATTTAGCATCCCGCACAGAGAAAGAGGCTCGGTGATCAAACACCATGTTTGTTTCCATCCGTACCTCCCCTTTACGTAACATTTGCAATTTCATATGTGCAATCCTTCATGACCAAGATGCAAATCTCATTTAACATAATATCTTTCAAAGGGTTGTTCACAAAACTATCTCAAAATAAGCCAATTCAATTACCTATTAAACCAAACCGAAAGTCAAAGAAAATCCTCACTATCACTCAAAAAAGAAAAGCATATAAGAGAAAACGCCAAAGATATATATAGACAAATACTTGGGGAAGTCCTTCAAAAGAACTCATCCTTCGGGCGAGGGCGGTTTTCATCCTTTGGGCACGCCCGCTTCAGCTCCATTCTTTAGACAACCTCTCAACCTCTTTCTTCCCGACGAGCAACACAATCCCATGGAAGGACTTCATCATGTAATTTCGGAGCTCCACAATCTCGGAGAACCCTTTGAAGAACCAGGGGAGCATTGAAGCTGATCACTGCAAAACACGTCCGAGATGGCACCTCAATCTTCAATCACCTCTTCCTAAACCGCTCCACTGGGCCGCAACGCTCATCCCCGGATGGAAACTAAAGCTTCTTGGACGCGGTTGACCAATGCAAGATTTACTCCACGAGCTTCGCGGTGGTAGCAATATGGCCGTGTTTCTTCCAGATTATCGTGTACAACTTTTCAAACTGAACTTAAGCAGCTGAATCCACCGACTAACACATGACTGGATAGGGAATGATGAAGGAGGATCGAACAAAGCCAGGCTGCATCACCGCAGTCGGCGACCGCGGGAGTCTTGTCACTGCAGGAAGCCTTTCGGAAAAGTCACCCACAATAGCCATACGGTCCGAGAAATGTGTTCGGGATGGGCGTCAAGGGGAGCCGTCCTCAACCGCAGCGGCCACCGTCTCTCTTGCATTCCTTACGGATCTATTTCACACTGGGTGTTGATTTCCGTCACGACCCATCGACAAGATCACTAAGGAAAGCGCTTGTTCAACCGAGCTTGCATCATCTCTCACACATTGTCGGAAAAGGAGCGCACTGCCCAGGACTTCTCAAGCATGAAGGTCCCGTCTGTGGTCCGCAGGACTTCTTAAGATGAAGATCCAGGTACCGCCCGGACTTCTCGGCATGAAGGTCCGTACCGCCGAATTTCTCGGCATGATGACCAGTCATCGCCGGCCTTCCGTTTGAATGCGTGCCAACCTTGTAGAAGGCATTATCTTTCAAATTCCCGATTTAAAACAAGGATCGTTTTAGAAGAAACTTACCTGAGAAATGAAAGAACCGATGGGAGGAGGTTTAAATACACCACGCATATTAGAAGAATTGAGGATTACCGGGACCGCATGCTTGCCTCTTAGGTCTCTCTCCTACTTGGGGACTGCAATCCTCAGCTCTTGTCCGTTTGGATGGAAGTGGCTTAACCTAAATGCTTTGTCAAGACGTCGAAGATGGCTCACTCTGAAGAATCGTCACAACACTCTTGAAAATTTACGAAGATCAACGTTTGTTTCCCCCAAAATTCTTATACTGTCGGCTCCACCGGGTTTCTCCCAATAGGCCGTAAGGGAAGGCTCACCCGGTCTAAAACACATTGGCGTCAAGAATTTGTGGAAGGGATTCTTCCTGGAGCCCTAGTGGACGGATAAATGGGACACCCCGATCAAATCCCATCCGGAGAGCAGCCCTGTCAATGTTGTACGGAGTCATTAAAATTCTCCGTTGAATAGAGACGGGACATATCACGGAATGCAGCTGCGCGATGTAAATAATTTCCCCCAGATCTCATGGTCTCAACATCGGTACACAACACAACGCCAGGATCGTCAAATAAAAGGTCTTGGGTTTAACGATGGAAGAGTGAATAGCCCCATGGACGAAAATCTACGGAAGAAATGTTGTCAAATACCTCCACAAGTTTCGACTCCTTTAGGACGCTTCTTATTCCATCTGAGTATTCTCGAGCCGCCATACAAGTTAACGAGTGAAAGGTGCAGGAGTAGGGAGCATAACTCTGAAGTGTTCCCATAAGAGCGCTGAAGAAAAGCGGAAGTGAACGTGCGACTCCACCCTCTTGTACCCGTTAGAAACGTGCATATCCATTGCTAAAGCGTCCGGATGAGAATACAGATCGGAAGGAACAATGCAGCTAGAGGAAGAACTTCACCTGCGCATGACTTATAGCAATCTTAACAAGCTCATCTCTTATGGTCTTCTTCCCTGAACCATCATCAAATACATCTCTGGATAGCCATAAGGACAGAACGCAATCATCACGCTGAGCTCGTCTTCCAACTCCTGAAGACCACCAAACCCACCAAGTATAAAAAAAAAAAGCATCTCGCATCCTTTCTCTCCTCCTTGTCCGGACTCTCGAATCCCTCCGCCTTCAAGTATAGCATCATAATTACTTTGTTCCGCAGAGCCTCGTAAAAAGACTTCCTAAGAACAGGCGGGTTCATTAATGCGCTACACTCTCCAAAGTAATAGTCATCTCTCCCCATCTAGATATGGTCGTGGTGAGTACAAATACGCCACCGAGAAATGAAGGTGATCAAACTGCGGTGTCTTTCCTAATTTCGAGGGTAGCAGATGCCATGACCGCATCAAGAATTTGTGCTTTGGTCAAATTTTCCTTAATGCCCTTATTACTCAACATGCCTCATCCATCCTTCATAAGAACCCAAAGGAGCATGGCAAATCTTGAAGTCAATAGGAGAAGGCGGATATTCATTTTCCGGGAGACAAAACCTCATCACAAGTGCGGAAGAGAATGGATCGATCCATATTTTCTCGAATCGGAAAGCAAGACTATCTTATGAGAAGGATGTTTCCTATTATTTGGAAAAGACGAGGTGAACAACCCATCATTGATGTTCGGCATATCCTTGAAATCACAACACTTCCCGATTTGGCACCCGCATTACCTTCAAGACATGTTGATAGGAGTTCTCTTTTTCTCTGTGATAAGATAAAAGACAGAGTTAGAACTTGTACAAAAGCACATGAGAAGTATAGTCACACGGCAAGACACAACTCACAGCGGAGCATGCAATGGCCGGTCTAAATACCATTCAAATCCGGTACAAAAATTCAGTCGATTTCGATGCAGTACGAATTTTAGTCCTACAAGTTTTGCGGTATTGATTTCAAGTTCTCCTAGTATAACTTTCAAGTCATTATAAGTTTCAAATTTCAGTCAAGCATATGTGAATAAGACCCACGTTAAAGATACACGGCGGGTCCGCATTCATCCGCATACATCACAACACAATTTTCTTTATTCATGGGAATTGTGTCTACTGGATTCAAGCTAGATGGCGGAAAAGCTAAGCATGCACATATCTTACAAAAGTGTTTACCTAACAAACTAGGGTTTTACTTTCTAAAAAAAAAAAAAAAAAAAAGAGTCAGTGAACTTACCTTGACGGACGGCGCACGTAGCCTCCACCCAAACAGGCTCAACAATAAAGAATGCGGCAACGATGTTCTAGCAACAGCAAAGTCACTGACGGGAGAGCGTCTTTACAACAAAAAAAAAAAAAAAGAAAAATTCGTGAGAAAAAGAAAAGGGGTTTGGCTTCTTTTATATACAAAAATTAGAAGAATCCTGCAATGAACAAGGGGATTCCTCTTTTGTTTGGTTTCCTCTTCATTCAAATACCCAAAGAAAGAAACCTACCCACTGTGGATTCCATGCAAGCATGAAGGCGTGGAAAACTAGCAATGTCGGGCCAACACTCTTCCTGTAAACTCCTTTATCCCGTCTTTCTCACGTATGCATGTCACTATCTCATGCCTACCACACAATAGTGTAACCATTATATGCTAGGCGGGGACTTAATGTTGATGGTGGATTTTCGTTTAAAGTTAAATTTGTAAAAAACCTAAAAAATCATGCGCTGACATCTTGTAAAAGATAAAGCCATTTTATAAGTGATTGATACTCCTCACTTAATTCACCAAGAATGGAGCATGTAGCAACAATCCCATTCTCCTTGAATACATGAAATTCCTCCAGCCGGAGCATGCAAAAGAACAATCCCTTCCTGTGAATTTCTATATCCAGATTTCCGTACTCATTATCGATGTGGCATGACGACCGAGGTGTTACTCTTACTGCAAACACGAACCTCCCAAGCACTATAATGAATCCATGTACAAATACCCGCATCAGCCGATTCTCGTGTGTTATACTAGCCCGAGACCTCTCTTTGTATTATACTAGCCCGATTGAGCCCCTCGGTGTGTTATACTAGCCCGATTGAGCATCCTGACTTGACTGTATCGATCTCCGGATATGATCCGATCGCAGTCATCCAACTCCACAAGCATGATTGGATGACTGATCAATCTCCATCACCCCCAGCGGTATGGAATACACACGGCCTTAGCTTGCCAAATACGATCGATCGCAATCATCCAACTCCACAAGCATGATTGGATGACCACAGATCAATTCCATCACCCCCAGCGTATGGAATACACACGGCCTTAGCCTGCCAAATACGATCTGATCGCAGTCATCCAACTCCACAAGCATGATTGGATGGCCACAGATCAATTCCATCACCCCCAAGCAGGTATGGAATACACACGGCCGACCCAGGTGACCATTGGCCTTTGCTTGCCAAGAAACCATACCAAGCATTATGGACTTTAAAACCCTAAATTAGGGTTTGCGGCATATTACATGTGCCGCAAAACGGTCTCAACCATCCATCTTCGCAGTATAGATGGAGGGTGTAGATGTAGACTCAAAGGGCCCGGAGCATGTCGACACAATCACCATGTGACCGCCACACACTTGGCCAATCGGTCAAAGCCAACCGTGGCTGGTTACAACAAAACCGTCCTCGCCCAAAAGAGCATGGTCGCTGCGGCTTTGAATGCCAAAATTAGGGTTTCAAGTCATCACGCGCGTCCATCTTCTCCTAGATTTAATGGAGGGTCACAGATTGGATTAACTAAGGCTCGGCCATACCAAAGATGACCACCGTGGGCCCATCTACCTCCTCTTTGCGGTCGGCCAAGGCACATCATTCCCGGCCAACCCAAAACGCCTGCGCCCAAACTCGTGCAGTTACACTCCCAAATCCTAAACCGATCTCGACCGCTCAACTTCACCTGGATGATTTGAATGGCTTAGATCACGTTTTCATGGGATAATCAGTATAGGTGTGAACACCAACCTACCACCTACACGGTAGTGTGATCGACCAAAACCAACCAATGTTGGTCGCCAAACGCGTGCCCAAACTAGGGAAATCACGCCGGTTTCCAACTCCTTTGCGGCAAGGGATTTACTGCCTTAGAAACCGATCTCGACCACTCCTCTTTCACCGGTCAAAATTGAGGTGGCCCAGATCGCGCTTTCATGAGGGAACGGAATACAGCGCTACACCATCATGCCGTCAACACGCATGTATGGCCTGGTCTTCTCAAAATCCTCCCCATGCTTGGTTTTGACTGCCAAGAGTGATGCTTGCACACCTCTTTAAAAACCTAATTTCATCAATCTGGCCGCAGATGAGTGTCTCAAACATCATCTCATCCGTCCGACCTCACCAAATTGGTTATACAACCACAGTCGGAGTTATTTGGTTAGTGAGCAGTCATTACACATCACTTTACCACACCGTAATGCAAAAACTGCATAAAATACACGATCTTTGCACAAGTATCGACTTTCAATAACGCAGTTATTCAATTCAGCATTACATGCTATCTTTCGTGGACCCACGATCCACATTCCGGACATCAATCATGTCACAAATCGGGGATACTTATCGGGGTATTGGTCTGGCGGTTTACAACGTGCGGCGTGCAAACGCGCCATCACAAGAACGTGTTAGGGAGTCATGGACGGTTAGAGATGAATGGTGGAGAAGTGGGCAAGACTGGTCGTGCGTTGCAGACACACAACTCCACTTACTCCATCATTCCACTACCTCCACTTCCCACGAGAAACGTGAATGAGGCTCAATGACTTGTATAAATAGGTTCTCCGCCCTATTTTCAAACGGCAGCAAGGAAAACAAGACAGAAAATCGACATCCAGAGCCTCCTTACATTAACCGTAAGCCAGCTCACTTCTTCACAAGTCATAAGCAAGCCAACATCTTCACAATCTCAACACCTTCTTCGCTTCCTCCCTAAGATCAACCCCATCTCCTTCACTTTGTGACCGAAACAAGTCCGAAACGCCATTTCTTGGTTTAGGCCGGACTTGCACACATTGATCTCTCGAATCTACAAGCACTCACCGCGCAGTGCATTTGTTGTAGGTTTAAATTCATTCCTCATCACACCCCAAATTACCAAATTCGGCAGGAGTAATTTTCACCCATCAACAAGGGTATACCCAAATTAACTGGATAGGCAGTTGGATCAATCAATGCCTTTCTGATTTTAAATTTGACATCATCGAATCCGGATCAATGGATGCGAATAAAAGCGGATTGAATCACGGATAATCCAATGGATTTGTTTTAGTTAAAATTTATAGTAAAGAAAATAAAGCGAGTAAAGAAAATAAAAACCCAACACAAATGACTCCATATAAAACTTCGTATCCTATATATGTATACAAATATAAAAAATGCCATATCTGACACCCCACAAACACCTTAAAAATTCCAAAATGATCCATAATTTTTTATAACTATATAAATGCTCTTAATTTAACGGATATGGATGTCCAACGGATTTTCAAGGTTGCATCGGCCCCGTCCGTAATCCGTTGGATTTCAAAATTCCATCAGCATCAGCCCATTAACAAGCGCAGTCCAGGACATTCATCCAGCAAAGAATGGTTGGTCCCGTTAAATCCAGCGGATTAAGGGCAAAATGCTCACCCCTAATTCATAGTTGATGCCACTCATTTTGAAGCCAACATTGTAGTTACTTATGAAGTAACCTTAATTTTAATCTTAGAATACGTAACAATTTAAATGAACTGCATTACATTTTGGATACATAATTAGAAGGGATATTTTGACTTTAGGTCACATAAAAGTGACCAGAGTTGCGTTTGGGTCATGCCAAAATTTTAATTAGAGTTTGGGTCACGAGACCTGGTTGGCCGTGTTGGCCGTTAAGAAAGTGTTAAAATTTGAAATGACAAAATAAAATCAACTTTTCAGTTATTTACTAACTACGCCTTAGTTTCTGTTTGCCACAATTAGGTGCATGAACAAAGGCGGAATAAACACACAATCCACGAAACCTAAATCAACTCTTTGGCAGTCGTTTCTCCTTCCCTGTAACTATTTCTCTTTTATTCATGTCTAGGCTTAGAAGCGAGAGATAAGGGCGGTGAATGCATATGATCATCCGCAAATGGTAGTTCTATTGACTAAGTCTGCGGCAGGAGATCGAAAAAAGTTGCATTCGATTTTTGTTTTGAGAGACTTGGAAGAACACATATCGCGTTTGAGAAATTATGCGGGAGTAGGGTTTGTTTGTTTGATCGAAGGAATCGGAGAATGCTGAAGAAGAAGGGGTTTTTAAGAGTTGTTAGAGCAGGATCTTGTTTGTGTTTGGATTAAGCCCAGATTGGAAGAAGCCGATGGGTGTTAGGTTAGGGTTTTTGTTCAATGTCTTCTGCGCGATGTCGATTGAGGATGAATGGAAGAATTGGTGAAGAGGTTAATCGCAATTTAGGGTTTGTAAATGATAGCGAGATGGGGGTTAGATGAATTTACTTCTAAAAGGTTTATGAAGAAGGCATTAATACGTGTTGAATAATGATGAAAATTAGGGTTTTGTCTTAAATGAATTTGAGAAATTGATTGTATGCACTTGAAATAGAAACAAGAGAAGCTGGTTGAGGAAACAAAATAATGGGTTCGAGGTTAATGAGATCTGGGTATTCGCATGAAGATACAATTAAGAAGATTGTAAAAAGTGGTGGTCTTAGTTGTAATTTGTAAAGCGGATGAAATAGAAAGCGGTGGTGCGGATATCCCAGTTGTGGGTGTTCATTTAGATCACATGGGAGGTAGTGCGATGCAGGGAATGGGAAGAGCGAAAGAACGGAAGAATAGGTTAATTTTGATTTGGTAGAAATTTGAATGAGGTAATTTGGTTATCTTAGGAGGTGGCGGATGTTTTATTGCTTGTATGAATGTAAGTTGCGGTGTGCATAAATTGGTTATGAATATAAGTTATTTCGGTTCTTGGTATGCCTTTGTTCTTCATTTATCCAAATGGAGATCTGTTTTTTTGTCCAATTGTGAGCTTAAGCGTACTGGTGTGAAGTTGTTGCCTGAAAAATGGGAAGTAAAATGGGCTGAATTTTAGTGTTTCACTTGAGGGTTTTGAGGTTGGGGTCAAAGGTTAGTCAGCGACAAATAATCAGTTGTTGGATTCTATCTATTCTTGACCGTTAGATTGTATCAATAGATATTTACTTACGCGTGCGACTCCGTAGTCTATGTTAACTAACGACGTTTCATAAATGAAACAATTAATTAAAATAAAAAAATTATTTCTTTATAAAGTCAAGACGGTCAGCAGCGGTCTCGTGACCCAAACTCTAATTAAAAATTCTACCCACTACCATTTTTAGGAATTGTAGCAACGGACCACTGACGTTGCCGACCGGGTCGTCATAAGCAGCATTGACGTTTCAAAACACGGTGCTGCGCTTTTCGCACCGGCATAAACTCCGTTGCGATTCTTGGTACCTCCTAAGTCTTATGTGAGTGCTAATCTAGCATGCTAGATTAGCGATCCCACCGTCGCCTAAGCGGCTGAACCATTCGCGCCGGCCCGAACCATTCGCGCCAGCGCTAAACCATTCGATGCGCTTCAAATCTCAGATAATCGAGATCAAAAAAAAAAAAGCCCCGCAGCTCGAACCATTCAGCGAAAAGGTATTTTTTCAAGCGCTGAACCATTCAGCGTAACTATCTAGCATGCTACTTCACATGCTAGCACCTGCTAGGAGAGAGAACTAGTGTTAAATTTTTTGCTACGCTTTTTTTTGGAATTGCAACACTTATGTGCTAATCTAGCACCTCCAATCTAGCCCATAAGACTTAGTCTAAACTTCTCTGGAGATCGCTCGTTATTGAAGTTGCAAAATTGTGTCTCTGAGTATTTCGAGACGCTTCCAACTGAGCAGGTGCAGAGGGATTTGGATTTGCTCATTCACACTGCTAGGTACGGCATCCACACCATCTTGACACATCTCCTTAGAATGAGCAGCTGCAGCAACATCTTTACTACCAAAAGTGGAACCATCACAACTTGCAAGGCCATCTGATAGATTGGCAGCCATATTCTTATCCAGATGTCGTGCAGGAGATCCTTCACATGATAGCTCAGAAGATATCGTACCTAGTAGGTGGAGAGGGATCTGAATGAGCAGCCAACTTCATTAAAGTTGCAAAATTCTGTTTCTGGCATTTTAGACATCTCCAAATGAGCAGGTGGAGAGGGTATCCCCACCATCTAGATTCATCTCCTTAGTGTGAGCAGTAGCGTCTTTACTGCCCAAAGTGGAACCATCACAACGTTTCACGCCATCTGATACAGTGGCAGCATTACACTTAGCCATAGGTAGACAAGATGCTCCTTCAGCTCGCCTCCTATGATGAACAATATTTGTAATCCCTGCAGGTGAGTTACTTCCTCCATCCATGGCGTTTAGCTCAGAGATTTTTCTCTTCTTTGACTTTTGAGACCTTTTTCGAACTTCATATTTGTCCAAATAAGAAGGTTCCAGGGATCTTTGCTCAGCGGCAATGCCAGGGTTGGTTCCTACACCATTAGAATCCATCTCCGTAGTAGCATCCCGGACTAAAATTGCAGTCTCTTTGCAAACGATGGAGGTATCCAAATCAGATAATGAAACAGGCATCGCATCCGGATCCAACTTCCAGCATCTACGCAACGATCCTTCCTTCTCATCAGTCAGGAATGCAGGCATTTTGTGAGAGAATCTAAGCAACTCACGGCGTGGTATCTCCAGTATGGATTCACACCCTGCTTTTCTCTGAATCTTAAAAACGGTCATGTAACTTGGAACCTTCTCTAAAACTAACACCTTGATTGTGCCATTGAGGGGGATCACCTTGTCAACTTGGCCTACCCCATACTGGCACGTCTGGAGGTCAGAAGAAGACAATTCTGAACTGAATTCCCTGAATATTGCCCACACTTCGCCTTCCATTGGATAAATTGCATACTTGTTTCTTGTCCTAGCTACTGCTCCTTTCGCAAGATGAGAAAAACGAGCAGTTTCATCAAACTCCGTTGTCTCGCCGCCATAAAAAAGTCCACAGTATGTTGGCATTCTATTGTAAAGCCACTGAATCACACCTTTCGGCGAGGCGCCTGCTTCAAGCCATTGAATGTGCACTTTAAACTTTTGGTATGATTCAACCTTGTTTATCCGAGCATAGTACTTGAGAAAGCTATCTAACTCTCCATACAGTGCCCACACCTGACCAGTTTGAAATTTATCATGAGATTTGTCCACGTCAAAGACATGAAATTCGGACTCCGGATGTTCACAAGGCTTTCTATTCGAAGAAGGTACCAGAGCAGGAACCCATCCAGCAAGAACGACATTGTCAGTAACTTCCTCAAGCATACTTGTTGGCAGCGAAGCAGGATCAAGCTCAAAATAACCTTCAGGGACATCTTCTCATTTTGTACCAGTCGTTCTAAAGGATGGAATCATATGCGAAAATCTTATAAGTTCATCGGAAGGTATCTGGATTATATCCATGCAATCGTTTATCATAACCGGCTTGAACATGCACACAAAACCTTTTAACTTAACCAGGTAGGATACCATAACACCCATATCCTCGGAAAAATCTGACAGGACCTCCACAAATTCATACTCGTTCTCTCTCGGTGGTTTTCCGAATCAGAGTTCCAAGAGATATTCCATAGTGCCCAAATTTCACCTTTCCTAGGATAAATCTTATAAGCAATTCTACCTTCTTTTTCACAAACAACCCTATGAGAAAATGTACATACACTATCAAGGGTACCAGTATAACCATGCTCAAACTTCCCACAAGCAACAGGCAATCCACAAGTCTCATAATCTGTCTCATTTTGATCAGCAGGAACAGAAGTCTAACCAAACTATCTTCACTTCGAAAGGTGTATAAATTGCTCTGATTAAAGCATAGAGTCTTGGCATCTAAACTATCACGGAATAGCCCATACCTGATCAGCTGCTAAACATTCTTAACTCCTATCCTTGTCAAAGTCATAAAATTCTGGATCTGGAACTGCAAAAGTTCTTGATTTTTGTTCAGGTTCTTCTTCTTCACATAGGTCATCTTCATCATCATCTGCTGC
>JAJJWW010009335.1:0-213454 GCA_023531295.1 Papaver armeniacum | reverse complement strand
TGGTGGGGACGATCGATGTCGCCCTTGGGATCCTTGGCCGAGTCTTCTTTGACCGAGCTCTTCTTATCTTCTCACCAACTCTGTCAGCGCATTTATTGCTCCAGTGTCCGATGTCCATCGCATCACAGCTTTTCCCCTTTTTCGTCGACTTTCTGCTCCTCTTTTCTCGCGCCCAGATTCGGAGATACGATCCGGTACTCTAGATGCATGTTTGCTCTGGTACGCCATGGCTCAGGATCGTTCCACCTGTCCCTGTGGATTATTTACACTACAATGGGAGTGTGAGCTCTTTATCCAGATGAAACCTAGTGGTAACATCTCATTTTTTTGCAGATAACTAGCTTATAAGATTTCCCCTTTTTAATTTTTCTTTTTGAATTGAACTTTTGAAAACGAGAATTGACTTATAAAATGTAGTTTTAACAGAATGGTAGAAAACATGCTGTGTTTGGTGGATACCTGCGCACCACGCAAAAACCATGAGGTTCCTTGCACACATGGCATAGTGTTAGATAAGGTAATACAGATGGAAGAGATGAAACAAAACTCAGCTGTCTTTAGATTTAGAATTGAATGAGTCTTACAAAGGGAAGACAACCCTAATAAAGATGTCTGAGATAAAGGGGATAAACACACCCAAACACAAGACACCCAACATAAGTAAAAACAGAAAATGAAAATTACAGTTTATTATGCAAATACTCAGTTAAAGTAACTGAGTAACTGAGTTAGATTATGCAAATACACTTGTGAGAGTAACTGAGTTACTATAAACTGTAATTTCTTTAACTTGTGAGAGTAACTGAGTTACTATAAACTGTAATTTCTTTAAGATTATGCAAATACTCAGTTACAGAAAGATTACCTCGACGAATAGTCTGCAACTGACCTCTGAGAAGGCTTCTCTGGACGCAAACTGATCAGTAAACTCAGATCGAAGATAATCCCAGTATTGCTTTGAAGTAGTTAAACCGAATGTACCAGATGACACAGATCTAGTGAAAGTAGCATTGAAACAAGATATAATAAACCGATCCATTTGATGCCAATACAAGTTTTCAGGATTTATAGTACTAACTCCATCGGTAACGATTTGAGCTGGTGGTTCAGGATATGTTCCATCAACAAATCGAAGAAGATTGGTGCTCATTAGAATAGATTCAAATTGATGTCGCCATAGTAAGTAGTTTGTTGAATCAAGCTTAAAAGAGACAAAGTTGGAGATGTTTTGAAATGGTAAAGAAAAATTGAGGTTCTGTTGTTGAAATTGATTTATAAGAGCATTCATATCATGTGTTCCAGATTCAGATGTCGGAGGAGTAGCCATCAAGCAATTTTTAGAGGTTAGTTTGAGATAAGAAATTTGAGATTTGAAAGGATCAATCAACACTTTGGTGCTCGATACCATGTTAGATAAGGTAATCTGAGATGGAAGAGATGAAACAAAACTCAAATTGTCTTTAGATTTAGAATTGAATGAGTCTTACAAAGGGAAGACAACCCTAATAAAGATGTCTGAGATAAAGGGGATAAACACACCCAAACACAAGACACCCAACATAAGTAAAAACAGAAAATGAAAATTACAGTTTATAGTAACTCAGTTACTCTCACACATAGTTCCTTGCAAAAACCATGAGGTTCCCGTTGCTTTCTGATGGTAAGAGGAGTTATTGGTCAGTCGTGGGCCTGGTGAATGAACTGCTGATATAAGTCCAATGGATGAAGCAATGACTATCGGGTTCATGGAGCCGACAAAGTGTCGATTATACAAGAAAATATAGGTGAATGTTTCCTCCCTTCGGCAGCTCATAGAAAGAGTTTTACTTGTCCGTCTTGCAAGACGACAATTGAGCAAGATTAAATGGTCTGATATCTTCAAGTTAGTTGCAAGCCCATTTCGCTTTTTGTCTATAATATATGAGCGAGCTGGAGTCTAACACTATTAGAATACATCCTTTTCAAAACCAATTGGCTATGAGTGGAGAGGCCCTAATAGATTATAAACCGCAGGATTTTAAATAACCCAACCATGTGGGACTAATAATCTCAACACGCCCCCTCACGTGTAGCCTCGGCGGGTCTTACAAACACGCGGACAATTAAATCGGGTGACGCGAGTAAAGGTGCGGTCAACTGACTTGACACAAATAGCCTGCTTTGATACCATATTAGAATACGGGCATCCAACTCAAAACCAATTGGCTATGAGTGGAGAGGCCCTAATAGATTATAAACCACAAGATTTTAAATAACCCAACCATGTGGGACTAATAATCTCAACAAACAAGATAAATGAATGCTCTCCAGATAAAAAAAAACATTCATTTAGAGGGGGTTATTTATTTACCGATAAATGAATATTTTATTCATTTATCGATAAATAAATATTTAATTAAGAAGTTATATTGTATAAGAGAAGATGTACAAATGTACCTAAAGGGTACTGGTCAAAAAAATTTGCCCCCAAACACAACATCTAAAATTCAACCATGTGATGCTGGGATTGTTCTAGCATTGCATAAAATAAAGGATGCAATGCATTTTGGTTTCGGTGGAAGAGAAAGACAATTAACCATAGATGAAATTTTTTGAGTTTATTTCAACATATATTTTTATTTTTTTTGTAAAATTTACTAATTATGTATTTTGGTTTATTCTTATATTTTATATATAATTTAGTGATTATTCGTTTATATTTTTATAAGGCCTTTAAGGATTCAATTTTTTTATTCATTAAAGCATTAAGTAAGGTTATTCATTTATCACCTTGGCCCAAGCCGGGACCGGAGAAATTATTCATTTAGAGAGGTTATTCGTTTATCGAACATTTATTTATCGAGGTTGGACTGTACTTGAATTTTCGGTTTTTTAGAGATCACAAACAAGACTATCGCCGATAACATGAAGAAAAAGCTGGACGGGGAATATGGGGAATGGTGCGAAGAACTCTACAACGTCTTATGGGCATATAGGACAACCCGCAGAGAGGAAACCGGATTATCACCTTTCATGTTAACATACGGGACCGAAGCCATCCTGCCCACAGAGGCGATGATACCCACCACAAGGACCGAAGCATGGAGGCGAAACATCTCGGCAGATCTTATCTTGGCTAAACTCGACGATCTAGAAGAAACAAGAGAGATGGCCCTGCATAAGATGGAGAATTATCAACGAAGGATCCAACGAGAATACAACAAACGGGTTCGACCCAGAGAATTCCAACCAGGACAGTTGGTACTAAAGCATCTACCCAGTTACGAGCGTGACAAAAAGGGCGGTAAGCTTGCACCACGGTGGGGAGGACCCTACACAATCGTTGAGAAGGTCGGAGAAGGGGCATACAAGATACTAAAGCCGGACGGAACACCTGATCCACGACCGTGGAATGCTTAACGACTAAAGCTATATCATCCATGAAATCAGGTAAGATATCTTGTCATTTATTTCCGTGAAAGGCCGCGTGGGGTTGGAAATATGACAAGTGCGTCTGAATGGTCATTTCGAACCCGGGGCGATGGCATTGTGCAAGTGCCGGGGCGACTTACACTAAGACGGACTATTCGAACTCGGGGCGATGGCAGTGTGCAAGTGCCGAGGTAGTCCAAGGGCCCTGGCGGTTGGAAACCAGTGGCCGATTGTCGAGGCATGAGTACTCGACAGTCGAGCAGTCAACATTGCTCTCCTCGCAAGTGGCCGAAATCACTTGCCCAAGAAGATTAATCGATAACTTCTTGGGATGTCGATCCCATAGAAACTAGGGAAGACCAACTACCCTTCCACTAGATCTCGAAAGACGGTGATGAGATGCCTCAATCAGGACATGGCATCGGGCCCGATGACCCTCCTTGTTGAGTGTGTTCGACAGAAACGGCATTTATGAGTAACTTATCTATTCATACAGGCACACATAACGAGGTCACGAAAGCAAACCACACGTCATCAACTCAACATAAATACGGACAATAACATGCATAATAAGCGTCAGTAGCAAGAAGAACAACCAAACCTAATGACGCAAGACCCCATTAAAAAAGTTTGCAAGAAATTAAAAGGTGTTCAGGCGGATTACAACCCAAGGGAAAGGGTAAGAAAGCGACGCAGCGCTGCAAAATACACGTTCACTCCTTCGAAGGGACGGGTCCCGGAATCGCCTTCTTAGAAGCGGTATCGGCTCGCTTCTTATCAAGCACTGCCTTCCCAGCTGCTTTAACCTTCGAGACAAGTTCATCATTAAACTTCGCCTTCTCAGCAGCAAGATTCTGCGCCAGCTGTACCGACGCCGCTTCAGCAGTGGCCACCCGCTCGAGCAGCTGAGCCTCCCTCCCCTTCAATCGGACATTCTCCTCTTCCAATGATGCCGCCTTCTTCTGCTCGGCTGCCAAAACAACAAGGACGGTCAGTCACACAACAATAGGCTTAAGACAACGACAAGAAAAGCGCAACATGAGGCACACCACCTTCCAACAAAGGGGCAACTACCCTAATGGTCTCTTCAGACTCAGACAGGCTACACTCGAGAGAAGACAACTTCAAGAAAGCTCTAAATATCGTTGTTCGTTAAACTCATTGGTGGGGCAAGATTTCTTGTGATCACTCCACTCGGCCCTCCGTCGGGAGTGGGCTACCCGCAAACCCGATAGTTGAGAACGAACCCACTCCAACTCCTCGAAACCTTTTTGGATTCATTAAGTTTCTCAAGGGATTCTCGGCTACACTTCTCGGCAAAGATCCCTCTCCACCAAGATCCGGAGACGATCTGCATGCAAATCTCGAACTCGGAAGTCTCAACCGACCACACCGACCCTCTAAGTTGTCGGCCAACAACGTTTTATCGGCAGAAATCCCTGGAACCGAGCTAAGTTCGCCCTAAGATTGTCAATTTCCTCGGGAACATACTCGAAAGTCTCATAGCGATGTAGTTTGGACTGAAGATCTTCGATATCGGTCTCTAAACGATCGATCTTAGCATCCTTGTTAACTATTCTCTGTTGCAAGTTCGAAACATGATCCCGTTCTATGTTCACTTCCCTTTTCAACAAACGACACCTCATGGCAGCGTCGGCCTCCGCACTAGAAGATTCGGCTAGGCAGGGAGTACTAAGCTCAGGATATTGGCACTACAAGATCAATCATGACTAGTTGAAAGTAAAATAAGTACCTTGGACCTCGGCCAACTCCTTCTCCAACTTCCGAGATCGCTCACGTTCCTGCTGTAACAAGAGACGAAGACTCTCCCTCTCGGCGACCTCCCTGCGCTGGAGGGCAGCATTCAACAACGAGCGATTGATGTCCTACAAACAGCGCCAACATGGTCAGCACTTACCTAGAATACGAAAGCGACACCCGAACAACTCAACTCACCAGCAGATCAAAGGTACTTTTCAGACCAGCTTCATACAACGAAACATCATTAATCTTCTCCTCGTCAGGCAGAGAGGCGAAATCGGGAGAAATAAGTGCCCCGAGAGAGTTGCACATAGGTCCCGAGACGGTGAAGGAGGTACTGCTGCCCGAATTAGGAACCACGGAAGGAAGAGTCCCCAGCGGCCCGCTCCCGACAGCAACTTTCTCCACATCACGGTTGATCACAAGCTTCCCACTACCACCCGACTTCTCCACCTGCCCCGACTCCTCTTCATTACCAAGGGTATCGTCCTCCTCATCGAAAAGACCTTCATCATCATCACCATCAGACATGACATACACAACGCCATCGGCGAGAACAATCCCTTCATCAGCCACTTCTTGGGGCACAGTTTCCTCCGGGGCAGGAACATCCTCCTTGGGTTCCTTACCCCTCCCCTTGGGCTTCTCACCTAAAAGGGTAGACAAAACATCAGAAGGCTTCTGAGGCGACTTCCTCAGGAAATGTGATAAAGGTAGCCGATCATCGAGATCCTCACCGTCCTTCGCCGAAGTACCACCGGCCTTGTCAACCCTCAGCTTTTGTGCATGAGCCGATGTCAGAACCATGCAAGGCAACAAATAGGGGCACGTACATGTACGTCAAATAAAAAAACGAATAAGTATATTTGTTACCTTCCCTGTCTCCTCCTCGGCTCCTGCAATTCTATCCCTCTTCCGATGAACAAGAGTCCCAGTAGGAACACCCTGGGACTTAGTCTGAAAAACACCAAAACTAAAACATCACCCCACGAGTCGCCCGAGCCAATCAATCAAGCTAGAAAGACAAGGGAATACACTTACCCGATCAACATTGACTACCCAAAAAGGATAAAATTCGGCCGGAGGAGGAAATTTGCCACTTAAAAGAGGACCGGAAATAACAATAGAACCCGATCCCAAGCCGTGTCATTAGTATGACGGGCATGCTTGTTGGAACCCTTTCCCTCAGGATCCTCATACAAAAGAAGTCTCCTAACACCTTCGGGAAGAGTTTTATGGCGATGAGGGCTGGCAGCAAACCCGGCGAGATCGCCATTGGTAGTAGTCCCGTTCCGATAATTATCAGCGAAACTGGAAGGAGTATAGTCACTCGCATGGGAAGGATCATAGGTAGACCAAGTGGTAGGAGCACATTCGCCTCGGCTACGCTTCTCCCACTCGGACAGGATACGGAAGGTGTTGCCGTTCCACTGAGCCAAGGCGCGGCACGGGCGAATCTTATAAAGGGCCTCGTACCAGAACAGGCGGCTAGGATCATATAGAGGGAAACGCAGCCCGAGCTCTAGCTGGCCCCTGGTGACGATGGTCGCCTCGGCCGAATGAGGGAATCTCAAAACATCATCTTTCTTATGAACACCCTTCTGGCCTGACAAGAGCCTGACGTCATATCCATGGAGATCGAACTCATCCTTCAACTGTTGAACGTATTGCTCATCCGACAAGTCTTTAGCAGCCCTCTTGTCAGCCCTACAAGAAAACGAAGAAGGATTATCAGGGAAGATAGAATCTAGAGCACGGTAATCATACTTGGAAGGACACTCTACAACAAACAGGGAATCAAGTGATACGCCGTCTTCATCAGAAAACACATAACTTACACACCTTCTTTCCGTCATCGAAGGAGTTGAAGACGCCATGAAAACTAGTAGGAGAAGTGACAGGAGGGGCGAAATACAACCGGAACCGGAAGTTGCAGCGGTAGCAGAGACAGAGAGGACGCTGGATAATAGAGAAGGGAAGACGAAGTTAGCAAAGGAAAGTGTAAAAAGAAAATAAGGTTCAGGGGACGGGCTTATAAACCTCACCTGTGATAAATCAGAAGAGGAAGGTGAACCGGATTACAAGAATCAAGAAAGTCGGGAACAGCATGGCGCGAAACCCGGCATGACCGAAGACGTGGGAAGACGAGGCGGTTTCTTCCCCACGTGTCAACTACACGAGTGGAAGAAGGGGCATAAACGTAGGTGTGAATAATCCGCAGGGACAGGTGGAGCTATCCCAGTCGAGGGCGCACCGAAGAAAGCGAAGTACTGAAAGCACTGAATCACCCCACCGGATCTGGGCACGAGAAAAGAGGAATAAAGACAGGTCGAGAGATCGAGGCAAAAGGGGAGAAAAAGTTCTGATGTGACGATCCTCGGGTTCGAGGACATTTAATGCTCTGACAAAGTAGGTAAAGAGATAAGGAAGACTCGGTCAAAATAAAACTCGGCCGGGAACTTAAAAGGCGACATCGATCAACATCACCTAACGAGCAACATCGGATGAAGCTACCACTCGGCCAGATGCTTCAACTCGGGCAGAAGGGAAGATCGGATGAAGCATCGGGTAGACACCCGAAGGGAGCATCAAGGAAGATGTATTAGGCCCAACACTGTAATGTCGTTGTATCACCATTTCATGGCTATAAATATGAATCATGTATAGGGCTAGAGGGGCAGGTAAGGAGAGAGGATACCAAGAGCTAGAGAGAAAACACGTAACTTGTAATCGTGAAAAGAGTAATAAGATCATACCTTCACCCCGTGGACGTAGGTAATCTTGCCGAACCACGTATATCTTGTGTCCTCCTACTTCTATTCTTTGTTTGATTTCTTTATGCATGTTTTGAGATCCTTTGGATGTAGTGGTAGGATTTTCTACACCTACATTTTGGCGCCGACTAAGGGGACCGAATAACATCTTCGGATACCTTGAGATCGTTACCAAAAGAGGAAAATCCAAGCTCCTAAGCCACTTTGTGTGCTAGTTGACGCTAAGAGAGAAACTCTTTTGGTTCTTTACCTTTGTTTTCCTAACAAAACCTTGCGGAGTTTGATTCTTGCTCTTTATCTTTGTTTTCCTAACAAAACCTTGCGGAGTTCGATTCTTGCTCTTTATCTTTCCTTTCTTAGCAAAACCTTATCGAGTTTGTTGTGAGTCCGCTTTGTGTTCCTGTTTATTGTCTTTACGTCCCTTGTAAGACATGTCTTTCGTTTAAACAAAGTCGTCAAGACTGTTTTAATAAGATAAGCTGTTTGCTTAAGATACCCCAGCGAGTTGTTGGAAGATCCGCGAGCTCCCAAAATAACATCTTTCGATGTTGGTAGAAGCTAGAAGGAAACCCCATCTCGCCGGGTTTTATCGTTTGAGACCTTGTTAAAAGAGAGATTCAACAGCTCCTATCAACATCCGTTGAAAATAGTTGATGCTTAATGAAAAACTCTAACGATCAAGACGGCTAGGCTGCTAGATTTATCACCTTCAGAATTTAAGGATAGACATCATTACATTTGCCTTCATTTACTCGCTCCGCCATCTAAACCCTTCTTTTTAACAAATTAAGAAAAGTACAACAATGGTAGAAGCAAGACTAGCTCAGAATCGTTGAGTCCGGTCTTCGGAAACCATGGATGGAAGGATTATAGTGAGCGGTTCGTTAGCCGAATCTCATTCTGATCCTACAATGGAAGCCCCACAAAGATCGTAGAAAATCAGTAAATATCCGATGGTTCACTTCGTGGGAAGACCATCAAGACAAATGGGTTGTTGAGGGTCGTCGTTACTATCCGTCGTCGCCAAGAAAGAGACCTTCCGATTTAATGTACGGGTGGTCAATGACTCCTGGCGCAAGGAATTTTAGGACAAATAATGATTAATGCATAGGGAAAGTACCGAAAGCGATGTGTCGGGATAGCTTTTTGAAAATTGTCCTTTATGGCCAAAACAACTTGACTGCTGAGACCAACACGCTAGCGTAAATGGAAGTGTACTATAAAAACTTGTCCCACCTTGCACTGCTGAACTGCTGTACTTCATCCTTAACCTTTTCGAAAGCAGTTCGAAGTAAGTGTTGTGTCCTTTGCGGACGTAGGTACGAACGGGTAGGCGAGCCGAGGAACGAGGACGATATCAAAGGTAATGGCAAGTACCTCCAGGACGAGCAGGATCCTTAGGAACCGGGTCACAGCGGGATCTAGTGCGCAAGAAGGACTCACGGATTCACGGCACGAAGATCGTCGACCGAACAACCAGGGCGAGACTCAGGCGTTGATCAAAGGCATGACTACGGTCGACGAGGAGGTCGATTTGGGCCGAGATGACGATTTCCCACCCGGGATGTTGAGGATCAACCCGAGCCAGATGGGGCCAAGGAATGAGGGCAACATGGAGGACGGAAGAACTGCATCGGATACCGAGGAGGAGGAGGAAGTGCAGACAGTACGCGAGGAACGAAGGAGACAACCGACAGAGTACCAGCGAGACCTAGAATGAGAAGCTGAGAGGCTTAGGCGAGTACACTTGGCAAGACGGGACCACAATCGGGACATCCCCCCGGTAGCAGTCGACCACCCCGCAGCTCCGACTGCTCCCACAGCATCGGCTAACCACCCCGCAGTTCCGATTGTTCCCCCAGCGGCGGTCGATCACCCAGCAGCTCCGATCGTCTCCCCTGTCGTTCTCGCTACGAGACCCCCGACCGCACCCCCTAACACAACAGGACACCAAGTGAATGGCCACTCTAGTCATGAGAGCACCGGCCCGATGTTACTCGCTATACTGGCAAGCCAAAGAAGACAAGAAGACCTAATGAGAGAACTGCAAAGGAGAAACCTAGCGTTAGAATACGAAAATTACCAACTCCGCAACAGGAGAACGGGGTCGAGAGGATCATCAAGCCGAGGCGCCTCTAGCAACCACACTCCACCGAGGAACGCCCCACCCCTCTCGTCGAGCCGAGAACGCATACCCGACCCTAATCGGCCAAGAGAAGGGTATGGGCCAGCCGAGGATTCTTCGGCCGATGAAGAAGCGACCAATGAGAACACGGACGCGTCCACCAAACAAAAAAATCGAGCGGCTCGAGCGGATGGTTAAAAAAATGACCGGAGACAACGAGGACGATAAGTTAGCAGAAGTGATCAGTGAAGCCCAGAAGACGTCGTTTACCAGGTAGTTGGACCGGACTCCGTTTCCACCAAAATGTACGCTGCCAATCTTCCCATCTAGGTTTGATGGCACATGCGATGCAGGAGAGCACATCAAAATGTACTGCATGTCCTTGCTACAGTGGAAGAATCATGATGTGGTCATGTGCAAATTCTTCCCGGCAAGTTTGGAGGGTGAGGCAAAGAGTTGGTTCTACACCCTGCCCGATAAATCCGTTGGGAGCTATGCAGTTTTGGTGGAGACCTTTCTCGAGACTTACATGCATAACAGTATAGCTCGGCCCAGAGTCGACAAGTTGTTCACCCTGGCACGAAGGCTCAGGGAGCCGTTCCGCTCTTTAACGGACAGATGGAGAAAGTTATGTACGGATATAGGGAAAGCACCGGTCGACCAACAGATATTCGGCTTCGAGAATTCGCTAAGGAAGTCGGATCCCATCTGGGTGGCAATGTACACGGAGAAGCCTAAGACACTAAGAGAGATCCGGAAGATGCAAGAGCACTATATCGCCTTAGAGGAGATTCAGGAAGGAGCGCAAGATAGGGGAATACAAGAAGCAAGCACCGCAGAAGGGGCCATCCCGCGAGAAGCCACTAAATGATCCGAGAAAAGGCCGGGTGCCCAGCACCAGGTGAGAACAAAAGGGTTTGGGTCGAGAAAGGAAAGAAGCCTCGCCACGAGCCAAGATCTTATACTCCGCTAAATGCGCCATTGGAAGAAGTGTTTAAGGAAGTCGAAAAGAGGAATGACATCCGTTATCCCAAGACTCGGGGAATTCAGTTCGACGGAACAAGGAACCACCCGGAGTTCTGCCACTATCATCAGTTCCGCGGCCATTCAACCAATGATTGTAGGGAAGTGAAAGACATCGTCCAGCACCTGATCCGGGATGGGTATTTACGGCATTTCGTCAAAACATCGCCGACACCTGCTGAACCAGACGTCCCAGTGCACCAGATAAGAATTAATCGCGACACCCAGTTCGCCTGTAACACCATATCACACTCGGCGGCTCGAGGGGTACGACTTGGGAACAGGTATCACCTCGAGAATCCATAAGAGGGACCGATCATGCAAGGAAATCCTCAGTGTGGCCAAGACTCTACCCATGGAACCATGGATGATGCAAATGATCGCCTTCTCGGCGAAAGACGTCCCATTGAACGGCCAGGCCACGGGGATCCCTTAGTCATAACTCTGCTGATTGAGGAATGTGGGGTCCGTAGAATATTAATGGACATAGGCAGCTCAGTCGAAGTCATGTTCTATGACACTTTCAAGAGAATGGAATTGTCCGATGATATCCTGATCCCGTCAACCTATCGAATTTACGGCTTCAACGGCACGGTGACCGTGCCAAAAGGAGAAGTCACCCTCCGAGTCTCGGACGGGGAGGGATTCCTTGACACGCTCACCACCTTCTGCGTGGTCGATGTGGTGTCTCCATACGAAGCCATCCTGGGTCGACCCTGGCTTGCGGGGATTAAGGGAGTCGCCTCGGCCTATCATCAAAGATTGCGGTTCCCGACGTATCGAGGAGTAGTGGAAGTGTTAGGCGACCCCCATGCGGCAAGGCAATGCGTGCAGATAGACGTTCAGCAGAATGAGGAGAGGCGGTCAAGGAAACGTCAAGAAAAGAATAAGTCAAAGGAAGTAGAAGCGGGCGAGGAGCTGAAAAGGGTAATGTCGCAAGCCATCGCTACCTATGAAGCCGGCGAGAAAGAGACCTTATAGCAATCACAGGAGCCGGTAACAATCGGCGAACCAAAGCAAAATTTCTCGGCCTTAGAACCGACCCGACAAGTCAATCTGGGCACCGAGGGGAGCCGAGATTAGTGAGGATAGGGTCCCTCTTGACAAGCGACCAATCTCGGCAATGATAGCCCTTCTCGAGAAGGAGCAATGGACATATTCGCTTGGAAAATGCACGATATGGAAGGAATTGACCCGAAGTTCTGCTCGCACCACCTGGGATAGACCCCAAGTTCAAACCTATCGTGCAAAAGATGAGAAGAATCGCACCCGAGCTACAACCACGGTGGAGGCCGAATTGAAGAAGTTGTATGCAGCGGAATCATTCGAAAGGCCCAATACCCACAATGGATATCTAATATGGTGATAGTTCCTAAAAGAAATGGGGCGTACGGATCTGCATAGACTATAGTGACTTGAACAAGGCGTGCCCAAAGGACGCCTTCCCTCTCCCGGCATCGATCGCCTAGTGGAATCCATTGTCGGGTATAAGGCGATAACTCTCATGGACGGATACTCGTGGTACAATCAAATACCCATGGCCCCCGAAGATCAAGAACATACGTCCTTCTTCACACCAAGAGGACTGTGTTGCTACACCAAAATGCCATTTGGATTAAGAAATGCCGGCGCCACCTATCAAAGGCTGGTGGAAGACATGTTCGAAGATAAAATACACGACACCATTGAAGTGTATGTGGACGATATGTTGGTCAAAAGCAAGGTGGCCGACAAGCACATCGACGACCTTCGAGGCATATTTCAAACCATGAGAAGATACAAGATGAGGGTCAATCCGGCCAAGTGCACCTTTTGGGTCACCTCGAGCAAGTTCTTAGGATACATAATCACCGACAAAGGAATTGAGGCCGACCCGGATAAGGTCAAGGCCGTTGTGGAAATGCCGTCGCCTGTAACGGTAAAAGACGTGCAACGATTGAATGGGAATTTGGCAGCCTTGGGGCGATTCATTTCGCGATCGTCCGAAAAATGCAAGGACTTCTTAGGGACGCTACGGAAAGGAGAGAAGTTTAAATGGACCGAGGAATGCGAAGAAGCGTTTCAAAACATCAAGCAACATCTCTCGAGTCTACCAGTGTTGCAAAGACCCGAGCCAGAGGACATACTAACGCTATACCTTGGGGCAACTAGTCATGACATCAGCGCCGTCCTAGTCAAGAACGCCGGGGGGGAAGAAAAGCCGGTGTATTTCATAAGCAAGACCATGAGCCCAGCCAAGAGGAACTACACCGGGATCGAGCAACTGATATTAGCACTAGTGTTCGCAACGCAGAAGCTTCGGACATACTTTCAAACCCACAAAATTAGGGTGCTTACAAAGTCCCCCATAGAGTCAGTACTCGACAGCACAGCCAGGTCGGGGCGGATCTCCAAGTGGAGTGCGCAAATAAAGCAGTTCGACATCGTTTACGAAATGACAACAGCGGTAAAAGCACAGGCAGTGGCCGATTTCCTGGCAGACTTCCCCCTCAGCGACGAAGACGAAGTAGAAGACATACCTGGAATGGAGGAAGACCAAGAAGACCCATCCGACCTGCTCGAGTCATGCAGCCCGACACGGTGGGAGGTTTTCGTGGATGGATCATCCAATAAAGATGGGTCGGGCTTGGGATTGGTCTTCACGACGCCAAAGGGGAAAAAGATGGTCCACTCCTTTAGGCTCGAGTTTAAGGCAACTAACAATGTCACAGAATACGAGGCGGTAGTACATGCCCTGCGCTTGATAGTGGAGATGGGAATCCAAGAGGTACGGCTTACGAGCGACTCCCATGGTTGTCCTAAGAAATCAATGGGCAGTACGCCATACATGACCCTCAACTACAGAAATACTGGGAGCTCGTCCAATTCTACATCAGCCAGATACCGAGCATCAAGTTTCGACACATCTGTAGGAAGGACAATCGCCACTCGGACGCCATAGCATATATTGCTTCTATGTTGACAGACTCAAGCATTGAAGGTATCAGAATCATGAGGGTCCTAATGCCTTCAGTACCCGAGACCGCGGATATCGGCGCACAAGTCGCGGCGACCACTACCGATCAATACCGGGCCTATGATTGGAGGAAGCCGATTCACGAATACCTCGAAACAGGAAAGTTGCCCAAGGGGCGGCCTGAGATCAACAAGGTCAAGAGCAAAGCCGCTGCGTAAGAACTTCGAGATGGCGCCCTATACAGAAAGTCATATCTAGGGCCATTACTAAAGTGCCTGAGTAAGGAGGAGGGGAACATGATCCTCAACGAATTGCACTATGGGGCAAGTGGGAAACCACAGCTCGGGTCGTAGCCTAGCAACACGAGCTAAAACCATGGGATACTTCTGGCCATACATGAATGAGGACGCGAAGCACATGGCCCTCGTTTGCGACGAATGCCAAAAATTTGGGAAGAAGATACATGCACCGGCCGTAACATTAAACTCTGTCATCAGTCCCTGGCCTTTCGCTAAATGGGGAATCGACATCGTGGGACCATTACATGTCGGATCAGGACAGAGGAAGTACTTAATTGTAGCCACCGACTATTTCACCAAGTGGGTTGAGGCCGCTCCATTGAAACACATACGGGATAAAGATGTTTTTCGATTCATCTGGGAACACATCATATGCCGCTTTGGGGTTCCTAAGCGGAATCGCCTCTCGAAAACGGGAAACAATTACAAGGCAAGAACATCGACCTGCTATTCAACACTTACAACATCCGAAAGAGCAAGTCTACGCCCCTGTACCCCCAAAGCAATGGACAGGCCGAGATCACAAACAAGACTATCGCCGATAACATGAAGAAAAAGCTGGACGGGGAATATGGGGAATGGTGCGAAGAACTCTACAACGTCTTATGGGCATATAGGACAACCCGCAGAGAGGCAACCGGATTATCACCTTTCATGTTAACATACGGGACCGAAGCCATCCTGCCCACAGAGGCGATGATACCCACCACAAGGACCGAAGCATGGAGGCGAAACATCTCGGCAGATCTTATCTTGGCTAAACTCGACGATCTAGAAGAAACAAGAGAGATGGCCCTGCATAAGATGGAGAATTATCAACGAAGGATCCAACGAGAATACAACAAACGGGTTCGACCCAGAGAATTCCAACCAGACAGTTGGTACTAAAGCATCTACCCGATTTAGCGTGACAAAAAGGGCGGTAAGCTTGCACCACGGTGGGGAGGACCCTACACAATCGTTGAGAAGGTCGGAGAAGGGGCATACAAGATACTAAAGCCGGACGGAACACCTGAGCCACGACCGTGGAATGCTTAACGACTAAAGCTATGTCATCCATGAAATCAGGTAAGATATCTTGTCATTTATTTCCGTGAAAGGCCGCGTGGGGTTGGAAATATGACAAGTGCGTCTGAATGGTCGTTTTGAACCCGGGGCGATGGCATTGTGCAAGTGCCGGGGCGACTTACACTAAGACGGACTATTCGAACTCGGGGCGATGGCAAAAGTGCAAGTGCCGAGGTAGTCCAAGGGCCTGGCGGTTGGAAACCAAAGGGCCGATTGTCGAGGCATGAGTACTCGACAGTCGAGCAGTCAACATTGCTCTCCTCGCAAGTGGCCGAAATCACTTGCCCAAGAAGATTAATCGATAACTTCTTGGGATGTCGATCCCATAGAAACTAGGGAAGACCAACTACCCTTCCACTAGATCTCGAAAGACGGTGATGAGATGCCTCAATCAGGACATGGCATCGGGCCCGATGACCCTCCTTGTTGAGTGTGTTCGACAGAAACGACATTTATGAGTAACCTATCTATTCATACAGGCACACATAACGAGGTCACGAAAGCAAACCACACGTCATCAACTCAACATAAATACGGACAATAACATGCATAATAAGCGTCAGTAGCAAGAAGAACAACCAAACCTATTGACGCAAAGACCCCATTAAAAAAGTTTGCAAGAAATTAAAAGGTGTTCAAGCGGATTACAACCCAAGGGAAAGGGTAAGAAAGCGACGCAGTTTGCAAAATACACGTTCACTCCTTCGAAGGGACGGGTCCTGAATCGCCTTCTTAGCAGCGGTATCGGCTCGCTTCTTATCAAGCACCGCCTTCCCACCGCTTTAACCTTCGAGACAAGTTCATCATTAAACTTCGCCTTCTCGGCGGAAGATTCTCGCCGGTACTCACCGACGCCGCTTCAAGCGGTGGCCACCCGCTCGAGCAAATGAGCCTCCCTCCCCTTCAATCGGACATTCTCCTCTTCCAATGATGCCGCCTTCTTCTGCTCGGCTGCCAAAACAACAAGGACGGTCAGTCACACAACAATAGGCTTAAGACAACGACAAGAAAAACGCAACATGAGGCACACCACCTTCCAACAAAGGGGCAACTACCCTAATGGTCTCTTCAGACTCAGACAAAGCTACACTCGAGAGAAGACAACTTCGAAGAAAGCTCTAAATATCGTTGTTCGTTAAACTCATTGGTGGGGCAGTACTTCTTGTGATCACTCCACTCGGCCCTCTGTCGGGAGTGGGCTACCTGCAAACCTGATAGTTGAGAACGAACCCACTCCAACTCCTCGAAACCTTTTTGGATTCATTAAGTTTCTCAAGGGATTCTCGGCTACACTTCTCGGCAGCATCCCTCTCCACCAAGATCCGGAGACGATCTGCATGTAAATCTCGAACCTGAAGTCTCAACCGACCACACTGACCCTCTAAGTTGTCGGCCAACAACGTTTTATCGGCAGAAATCCCTGGAACCGAGCTAAGTTCGCCCTAAGATTGTCAATTTCCTCGGGAACATACTCGAAAGTCTCATAGCGATGTAGTTTGGATCAAGATCTTCGATATCTGGTCTCTAAACGATCGATCTTAGCATCCTTGTTAACTATTCTCTCGTTGCAAGTTCGAAACATGATCCCGTTCTATGTTCACTTCCCTTTTCAACAAACGACACCTCATGGCAGCGTCGGCCTCCGCACTAGAAGATTCGGCTAGGCAGGGAGTACTAAGCTCAGGATATTGGCACTACAAGATCAATCATGACTAGTTGAAAGTAAAATAAGTACCTTGGACCTCGGCCAACTCCTTCTCCAACTTCCGAGATCGCTCACGTTCTCGCCAGAATAACAAGAGGCGAAGACTCTCCCTCTCGGCGACCTCCCCTGCCCGGGAGGGCAAGATTCAACAACGAGCGATTGATGTCCTACAAACAAAGACCAACATGGTCGTCACTTACCTAGAATATGAAAGCGACACCCGAACAACTCAACTCACCAGCAGATCAAAGGTACTTTTCAGACCAGCTTCATACAACGAAACAGCATTAATCTTCTCCTCGTCAGGCAGAGAGGCGAAATCGGGAGAAATAAGTGCCCCGAGAGAGTTGCACATAGGGCCCGAGACGGTGAAGGAGGTACTGCTGCCCGAATTAGGAACCACGGAAGGAAGAGTCCCCAGTGCCCGCTCCCGAAAGCAACTTTCTCCACATCACGGTTGATCACAAGGTTCCCACTACCACCCGACTTCTCCGCCTGCCCCGACTCCTCTTCATTACCAAGGGTATCGTCCTCCTCATCGAAAAGACCTTCATCATCATCACCATCAGACATGACATACACAACGCCATCGGCGAGAACAATCCCTTCATCAGCCACTTCCTGGGGCACAGTTTCCTCCGGGGCAGGCACATCCTCCTTGGGTTCCTTACCCCTCCCCTTGGGCTTCTCACCTAAAAGGGTAGACAAAACATCAGAAGGCTTCTGAGGCGACTTCCTCAGGAAATGTGATAAAGGTAGCCGATCATCGAGATCCTCACCGTCCTTCGCCGAAGTACCACCGGCCTTGTCAACCCTCGCCTTCGTGCATGAGCCGATGTCGAAACCATGCAAGGCAATAAATAGGGGCACGTACATGTACGTCAAATAAAAAAACGAATAAGTATATTTGTTACCTTCCCTGTCTCCTCCTCGCTCCCGCACTTCTATCCCTCTTCCGATGAACAAGAGTCCCAAGTAGGGAACACCCCGGGACTTAGTCCAAAAACACCAAAACTAAAACATCACCCCACGAGTCGCCCGAGCCAATCAATCAAGCTAGAAAGACAGGGAATACACTTACCCGATCAACATTGACTACCCAAAAGGATAAAATTCGGCCGGAGGAGGAAATTTGCCACTTAAAAGAGGACCGGAAATAACAATGGAACCCGATCCCAAGCCGTGTCATTAGTATGACGGGCATGTTGTTGGAACCCTTTCCCTCAGGATCCTCATACAAAAGAAGTCTCCTAACACCTTCGGGAAGAGTTTTATGGCGATGAGGGCTGGCAGCAAACCCGGCGAGATCGCCATTGGTAGTAGTCCCGCTCCGATAATTATCAGCGAAACTGGCAGGAGTATAGTCACTCGCATGGGAAGGATCGTAGGTAGACCAAGTGGTAGGAGCACATTCGCCTCGGCTACGCTTCTCCCACTCGGACAGGATAGGGAAGGTGTTGCCGTTCCACTGAGCCAAGGCGCGGCACGGGCGAATCTTATAAAGGGCCTCGTACCAGAACGGGCGGCTAGGATCATATAGAGGGAAACGCAGCCCGAGCTCTAGCTGGCCCCTGGTGACGATGGTCGCCTCGGCCGAATGAGGGAATCTCAAAACATCATCTTTCTTCAGAACACCCTTCTGGCCTGACAAGAGCCTGACGTCATATCCATGGAGATCGAACTCATCCTTCAACTGTTGAACGTATTGCTCATCCGACAAGTCTTTAGCAGCCCTCTTGTCAGCCCTACAAGAAAACGAAGAAGGATTATCAGGGAAGATAGAATCTAGAGCACGGTAATCATACTTGGAATGACACTCTACAACAAACAGGGAATCAAGTGATACGCCGTCTTCATCAGAAAACACATAACTTACACACCTTCTTTCCGTCATCGAAGGAGTTGAAGACGCCATGAAAACTAGTAGGAGAAGTGACAGGAGGGGCGAAATACAACCGGAACCGGAAGTTGCAGCGGTAGCAGAGACAGAGAGGACGCTGGATAATAGAGAAGGGAAGACGAAGTTAGCAAAGGAAAGTGTAAAAAGAAAATAAGGTTCAGGGGACGGGCTTATAAACCTCACCTGTGATAACCGAAGAGGAAGGTGAACCGGTTACAGCAACTGAAGAAAGTGGGGAATAGCATGGCGCGAAACCCGGCATGACCGAAGACGTGGGAAGACGAGGCGGTTTCTTCCCCACGTGTCAACTACACGAGTGGAAGAAGGGGCATAAATGTAGGTGTGAATAATCCGCAGGGACAGGTGGAGCCATCCCAGTCGAGGGCGCACCGAAGAAAGCGAAGTACTGAAAGCACTGAATCACCCCACCGGATCTGGGCACGAGAAAAGAGGAATAAAGACAGGTCGAGAGATCGAGGCAAAAGGGGAGAAAAAGTTCTGATGTGACGATCCTCGGGTTCGAGGACATTTAATGCTCTGACAAAGTAGGTAAAGAGATAAGGAAGACTCGGTCAAAATAAAACTCACGGAACTTAAAAGGCGACATCGATCAACATCACCTAACGAGCAACATCGGATGAAGCTACCACTCGGCCAGATGCTTCAACTCGGGCAGAAGGGAAGATCGGATGAAGCATCGGGTAGACACCCGAAGGGAGCATCAAGGAAGATGTATTAGGCCCAACACTGTAATGTCGTTGTATCACCATTTCATGGCTATAAATATGAATCATGTATAGGGCTAGAGGGGCAGGTAAGGAGAGAGGATACCAAGAGCTAGAGAGAAAACACGTAACTTGTAATCGTGAAAAGAGTAATAAGATCATCCCTTCACCCCGTGGACGTAGGTAATCTTGCCGAACCACGTATATCTTGTGTCCTCCTACTTCTCTTCTTTGTTTGATTTCTTTATGCATGTTTTGAGATCCTTTGGATGTAGTGGTAGGATTTTCTACACCTACATCCATATAAATTTTCAAGATATCTCTTCATCTCTTTTTTCCCTTTTTTTTTTTTTTTTTGAATCTTCAAGAGTAACCGAGTTTAGGAACCTTCCATTACAAAACAAAGAAAGAAAATGAAAAGAAGAAAAGCACTCAAGAAACATATGGTACGAAAAAGAAATGATGGCACCAATATAAGCATTGCCATTAGCTGTATCAGATTGTCTGCATCACAGAATTAAATCTTGGCATTAGATTAATTAATAGCACCGGAATAATTTTGTTCTTGTTATGTCAAGAAAAAAAAAATACTATTGACTGCCACTTCTAGACTAACCAACGCCAAATGAAATGCTCATGCACCTTAAATTCGCTTAAACTCAACTTACACTCAGACAAGCTCTCAAAAAATTCCAACCCTTTTGAACACTCAGCATGATCCCAAACAGACAATCACAACCACAAACAGATAACCCAAACCGTCTAGTATGCTGATATTTGCATCACCAATGGGTTAAAAAAATACTCCCTCCGTTCTTTTTTATTTATGATCACGCAATTGGGGGATATAGAAACTAATTGGGGGATATGAATTACTTCCCCCAACCCATGGTGTGTGCTAAGGGGTGACTTTCGGGGGCGAAAATACTAAAACACCCTTCCCTCAAAATAAAAATCAAAAAACTTAAAATCAAAAAACAAAATCATATTCCCCATTTCCAAAACAAAATCAAAAAACTTAAACTCATGGTTCAAAAGCATCACCACAATCAACAACAATCTATTTGCACCATGATTTTTCCTCTCAATGTGTTAATCTTAGCTTTTCTCATCGCCCCATGAGTTGTTAACTTGTCTCCAAGGAGTTCATGTAAGTCATCATCGGGTGGTAGCTAGTCATCGTCCTTTAGGCTAAAATAGAACTAAAAGAGAGTATAAGAAAAGGATCGAAATGGATAAGTGATGCAGGAGGAGGCTTTTTATTTTATAATTAAACAGTGTGAAAGGAGAAAAAGAAATCGAGTAGTGGAAGATGGAGATTTTATTTATCTGACAATATATGTAACGTTTGTCAAAAAATTAAAGAAGTGGTTAAATGATAAAATTGTAGATCTGAACTATGGGTGGGACTTGGGTTGGGTCAACCCACCCAACTCATGCCCAATCCGAACGTTGGGCGGGCATGGGCAGTGAATTTTAAATTTTTGGGCAAGCTCGGGCACAATTTTCATAAACCCGAGTTAAACTTGGGCAAGCATAAGCACAAATATTTTTAACCCGAGCAACCCACCCAACCCGAGGAACTATAATATAATTATATAAACTATTTTATAATTGGTAGTATTATCTATTAAGAGCAATTTTAGCCATTATCTTCAAACCTAATAATGAAAATATAAATCATGTCTATCGCATTATTAATTCAATATGAAAAAAATTTATATATTATTATCAATAATCATAAGTTATTTGAAAATTTAAGCTAAATACAATAATTAAATCTTATAATTAATAAAATTTGTTATTATCACATTAATAAAAAATAAATTTTAAGACTTAAATTAAAGTCATTAGGGTTTCTATTTGTGTGTGTATATATGAGTCTACAAATTGTCCACAATTTATGTGTTGTAAAGTATTAGCATGGGTCAACCCAAGAAATCCGGGGAACCCGAGGAATATAACTTGGACGGGAGTGACAACAGCAAAATCCAGGTAGAACCATCAAATGGTGGTTAAACTAGCAGCTATTCTCACTTTTCCTCTCAATATCTTAATTTTCGGTATTTCCTCTAGTCCCATGAGTTCATGTTAGTCAATAAATTCAAAATTAATAGCCCATGCATTTACTGTTTGAGTCTCAAAAGGGGACTGCCAGGGTAATTTTTTTTTACATACAACCAACGTCTTATCCAGAAGGGTCAAATTTGTTTTATAATCAGCCCACTGGTTAAAACATGGTCTTCTAGACGACGGTCTAAACTAGTACCTGCACGGTAAAATCCACTCGGACAAGCTCCCAAAAATAAATCCAAACGGAAAATCACAACCCTCTACAAATACGATGATATCACATATTACTGCCGTTGGATCAACTATAATAACTCAACCCTAAAGCCTAACCCTTATAAGTGGAGAATAGTTTTCTACTTGTGCATCCAAAATTCCAAACTGCGCCTCCCTCTTGTCCGTGTAGATAGAGAAAGAAAGATAAACCCTTCTATGGATCGAGAGAAATAGAAGGGTTTTCCACAACAAATTCATGGCAGAAACAGCAATTTGTGGTTTCGATAACATCACCAACAACAAGCTGCTATTGGCACAATGATTTTTCTTCTCAAAATGTTAATTTTTGTCCTTGATCTAATCCCATAACTTTGAAGAGTTCTATAATTCACCTCCAACCAGCTGTAAGTCCAATCCTAATGTGTTACCAGTAGTCTTGCAGGCTAAAATTGGGCTTTCTGAAAAGAATTAAACGTGAATGAAATACAAGGATTAAAGTGATGAAAGAGAGGATTTTTATTTTCTAATTAAAAGAGCAAGGAGAATTATCAAAAATTTAAGAAATATTGGGTAATGGAAGAGGAAGATTTTATTTTATCTCGGAGTATATGCAACAATTATCAAAAATTAAAGAAATATGAATTGTAGGAGATCTGAACATTTCTATTTTACTTTTGATCCATATATGATGCTTGAATGAAATCCTCAATCTCGAGTTCCATTGCATAATATTTGCATCTAGATCTCTTTTTTTTTTGTTCTTTTTTTTTTTTTTTTTTTTTTTTTTCATATTGTGTATCGTCTAATCTGGATTCTGAATTTACCATAAAAGTTAAAAACATTCCTAGATGCCACAATTCTTGTATTCAGTCAGTTACGTTTAGAAAAATGAAGTGTTTAATGCGGTAAACAGATGCCTGTAGAGTTCACCACCAATGGGTCAGAAAAATGTTGTACATACAAACAAGGTCTTATCCTGATTCAAGTTCTGAACTAGTACGCCTGCAAGGTAAATCCTCTCAAAATTTTGCAAAGTGAGATATATGGAGTTCGAGCTCTTTATCCAATCCAAGGTCCAAGCATCTATTTTATCTTCAGCTTTAAATGGTTGTGCACCCTAAAAAAAAGATGCAAAAATTAATTACAATTGCAAAACATACACACTATGTGATATTAGGCAGTGAATGGACAATTACGGACGTGGTAACATCTCTAGTATTTGTTAAAATTTCCTTTGTGCACAAACTCAAAATCAATGCCTCAATTTGTTATTGCAGGAAGAACCACTTTGATGGTTTTGAGGTTTCTCAATGACTCAATTTCTCTATGGGGCACACTTTTTGGAGCCAAAGATCTTAAGAATACTAATTTTTGGAGAATACTAATTATAGTTTTTACTTGGGTGCTGGTCTCACGTGGAAGGCTAGAAACAAGCTATGTTTTGAGAAACATTAACCCAATATCCAAGAAATTGTTCGAGATGGGCGGTACTGGTTCCATTCTCTCAATTTTCATGGTTAGGATGATAGTGATGTAACTGCTCCAAGTTCTCCATCTAATCAGGGTCATCCGGTCATGGTTCTGCCACTTGTCTTTGGTCTCCACCGCCTCAAAGGAATATTAAAATCAATATGGACGCAGCTGCTAAATATGCTAGAGTTGCTTGTGTTGTTGTTGCTAGGGAATGCCGAGGCAATCACATTTACATATTGGCTATTACCAGTGACCACCCATTCTTGTGCTTATGCTCTCGCAAATTTTCAGCAACATATCCAAATTCGATGGACATCTCCTCAACCCCCTAACTGAGTTTCTTCCTTTATTCCATGCAGTTTCCGGATAATACAGTACTAGATCTTAACACGTGCCGTAACGGCACGGGATGTTTTGTCTCTAATACGATATTGTTCACATTTTTCTTGCTTCATTTTATTCGTGAGTAATTATTTTGATATTCAAATAGGTTTTGGGAAACAAAATGGGTTACCTGATCTTTTTATTTTTTTACTTAAGCATGTTATTCCAATTTATTATCTGGACGGAGTAATAATGTTGTGCCAACATGAAAATAAAATAAAAAATACAGTAAATAAAATTTTTCCCTATTTATTGTTCCATCATACCATAATTTCAAACTTCAAAAAGAATATTTCATCTAACAGTACATATACCTAAACTGCCAATCCAACTCCATGATGTTTATGAATACTTTTGTTCCGAAATTATTGATAACTAAGGCTCTAAGGAGTGAAGCAAAACCCATAATATTTTCCCTACTATAGATAAACACTATTTATTTATTTTTTGCAAAATGTGAGAGTTATAAAAATGAAGAACCCTTGGCTATTGGAAGGCTGAGATATACACATGTGAGTTGAAAAAATAAACTTATAATAGTAAATCAAAACATGTGTAAGATTCTTTCTCAATCATATTGATAACATAATATTGAAGAAATTCGTGGATAAAAAGATTTCACACCAACTATGCTAAGTAGTGCATGAATGACGTTCTCACATCTAGTGTTACTCAAGTAATTTGGAGTTTTAAAGAGCATAGTCATATTGATATTTGTATCTACATAAATTCAACTAACCTTAGAAGAAAAATTATTAGTTTCAAGGTAGAGCCGACACCTCGCCTTCAATGTATACAACACACATTGGGTTTAATCGGCCTTGAGATTAAACAAATACCCCTATATTAGTCAAATAATGTCTACAAATACGGGATCGAAACAATGTGATAACGGGAAAAATGAGAGACTAACATCAGTTCTACAAAGAAAATACCCTATATGTATCAAAGTTTGTTAACCAAACATGTATTCAAATTAAAAAGTCATCAACTTAACACAAAAATATAAAAGAACCCAAGATAAATCAATACTTGCATAAACAAAACTTATAAGAGAATTTTATAATTATTAAATACCTTTAAAATCACTATTAGAGATTTAATTGCATGCCCCGCAACGGTAGGAGGAAATCACCGTTAATTTGTAGAAATTTCACTGGATATGTAGCAATTCGAGAGAGTTTACACCGGTGGTGATGCGTTCCATCTAAGTGTTGTTCGATTGATTATTTTTTTTAGAAGGTTTCGGTTTTCATTGGACAAACCGAGAGGGAGCGTTTCATTATATTCATTATCATTCAGAAATCCAAGACCAACTCGCCCTATGCTTACGGGATCTCAATACAACCTTAGATTTATCTATTGTCTGGAGAAACCTTGATACTAAATATGTAGTTTTTAGTGTTATTTATTATATAACGTGACATCCAAATGTTTTTTTCTTCTTCTTAATTTTCATGTATTTTAACCGAGTTTATATTAGCATTAAGACGATCAACCACATTTCTAATTTATAGTGTTATCCTTTTGTAGCAGCACATAATTAACATAGTCAATTACTACTCATCAAAACCGGCCAGTACCACAAACCACCAGATATTACTTCTTTCTCCACCACCACCATTTTCCATCCCTCGTAGAATATTGGGCGCACTTATAACTTTTAATCCCACACGTCATGTATAAAGTTTAGATTTAACAAACTTAGGTCGTCAATTAATTTATTCAACTATATGTTTTTTTGTTAATACTGAAAATCATGCGTATGAACGGTTACCAAAGATAGCAGTGGCACCAAAAACAACCATTTTGTCTTATATGATTTGGTATCATCCCAAAAGTATTTTTTATCCGCCTTTTTGATCGTGTCAAAAACAACCAACTATACTTTTCACAATACAATGTTACCCATCATGTAAAAATTTTTATTATTTTTGATTCAAAAAAAAAACTAATACCACCGCCATTAAAACCATCAAGCGCCACTATTTCTTCCACCAAAACTAATGTTACCGCCTCCACCACTTTGTAACACATTCCACCGCTTCCACCACTTACTTCTTCCTCTACTACCACCACCACCACTAATATCTATTGAAATAATTTTTGTCAAAATTATTACTTATTGATGGAGATATGTATTAATATTAATTAAGGGATATTTATGATGTAAAATTAATAAATCATTTATCATGAGAAATTAATGTTTCCTAAATTAATAAAACACTTATACTAATTAATATTTAAGTTGAACAAACCATAACCATAGATTTATCTTCTCTCTAGACAAATCACTTATACTAATTAATAAAATACTTATACTAATTAATATTTAAGTTGAACAAACAACCACTTTGTTGATTTATCTTTTTATCAATTCCAACCAAGGTGGAACAATGGTTAGAGGCCACTCTTATGACACAATAGGTCATGAGTTCGAACCTCCCCGTTATAATTTTTAAAATTCAATATCTTGACTTGAGTATTCATTTTTAATTCATAATATTGGAATGAACACCACATGTGCGACTTGTAGGGTGTGGCACAGAGGATCACAGCCTTTGATTTATCTTTGCCAAGGATAAATCCTGACCACCACTCATATAGGCAAAGTTAGCCTTGGCGCACGTGCTGGTTATGGGTGTGGTCTGCACAACCACGACCGTAGATTTATCTTTGCCCAGAATAAATCCTGGCCACCACTCAGAAACAAACTGTGCTTTATATCTTCTCTCTAGACAAATCACTTATACTAATTAATAAAATACTTATACTAATTAATATTTAAGTTGAACAAACAACCACTGTTGATTTATCTTTTTTATCAATTCCAACCAAGGTGGAACAATGGTTAGAGGCCACTCTTATGACACAATAGGTCATGAGTTCGAACCTCCCCTTATAATTTTTAAAATTCAATATCTTGACTTGAGTATTCATTTTTAATTCATAATATTGGAATGAACACCACATGTGCGACTTGTAGGGTGTGGCACGGAGGATCACAGCCTTTGATTTATCTTTGCCAAGGATAAATCCTGACCACCACTCATATAGGCAAAGTTAGCCTTGGCGCACGTGCGGGTTATGGGTGTGGTCTGCACAACCACGACCGTAGATTTATCTTTGCCCGAATAAATCCCGCCACCACTCGAAACAAACCTGTGCTTTATATTGTAGATATAAGCATTAGCCCAGGGACGGGCCTATGAGAGGGCTAAACGGGGCTCCATCCCGTCCCTGATTCTGCCTAAAAAAAGTTTAGCCATGTATAATTCATGTAAATTTTTAGGTAGCCCACTGATAATCATAATAAGCCCATTTACTCTTTAGTCAATGCAATCAAAGTGATAAGCTTATAAGGAAAAAACATGGCATCTTCATGTTATTTATCAATTTTACACAAGACAACCTTCTTATTTACAACATTTTTATCGTAAACATCTATAGTTTTTGAGAAATTCGCTCTTAAAAATCAATTTCTCTTATTATATCACTTATTTAATTTAAGTTTTATTCTTTAATCCATCGCATATTACATAAACAGGCTTGCGAACTAAATAAGAGACTCAAGCCAAAAAAAAAAAAAAAAAAAAAATTAGCGCGGCCTTTGGCCTCAAAGCTACAAATATTAACCAGCCCCACCATCGAAAGAATCCTGGGTCCGTCACTGCATTAGCCGTTAGCTAAATCAAACTGTCCGCGACACAGCATGATTTCGAGAGTCGCCAACATCAAACGTAAATGCTCATTCACTTCAAATTCGCCTAAATTACTCAAGTTACACCGGGACAAAGCTCCAGAAAAAAGTTCCAATACTTTCAAACACTCACCAAACATATCATCACAGCCGTCTACAGGTAGTCCTTACGTAGGATTACAGCCGTTAGATGAATAATGAAATCACTCAACGTCTCAACCCTAAAACGTATACATCTAACCTAACCCTTATAAGTAGAGAACAATTTTCTACATCTCCATCCCATACTCCAAACTGCGCCGTAAAGAAGGATAGAAAAACCCTAAAAAAAGATCATGACAATTCTCTTTCATCGATGTATGATTTTCATCAGCCACAACAACAAAATCATGGGAGAACAGCAATTGGTGGTGGTTCAATATCATCATTACCATCAACAACAAACTATTTGCATTATGATTTTTCCTCTCAAAATTTTAATCTCAATTCGCATGATTGCCCCATGAAGGTCCACAATTTTGCTCCAATTAGTTCATGCAATTCCTACTCCTCCTGTTAATGTTATAGTCGTTGTCTTACAACTATTACCAAAAATGGTAAATAGAAAAGACTATGAGCAATGAAATAGAAAGATTTTTTTATGTAAATCTATGCAACAATTACCAAAAATTAAAAAAATATGAAATGATGAAGTGTAGATCTGAACACTTTTATTTTGCTTTGATCCATGTATGATTGTTCAACTTCATATTGAAATCCTAAATATTATTTGAGTTCCACTGCATAATATTTGAATTTTTTTTTGTTTAATATTGAAAAATATCCCATGGATCATCTAATCTGGATTTTGGTCAGTACCATATAAGTGCAACCCATGCCTAGAGAAGGCCACAACTTGTTTCAATCCAATAGAAAAGTGTCATTCAGTTTGATGCAGCCAATAAATGCACATAGAATTCACTAACCCACCACCATAGAATTCACTAACCCACCACCAATAGGTTGGAAATCACAAAATTTGCGTCAATAAATTCGAAATAGCTCACGCATCTACTCTTTTGAGTCTCGGAATGGGATGCTCGAGTGTTTGTACTCTATTAAAATAGTTTACGTGAGCCACACAAGCTATTTAATATCTTTAACCGTGGGTTTATTGAGGAAACCCACATGGATTATTGAGGAAGCCCAATTGGTTTATTGAGGAAACCAACACGTGGGTTTATTGAGGAAACCCACATGGCTTATTATGGAAGCCCAATACGGTTTATTGTGGAAACCGGTGGGTTTATTGAGGAAACCCACGTGGCTTATTATGGAAGCCCAATACGGTTTATTATGAAAACCGGTGGGATTATTGAGGAAACCCACATGGCTTATTATGGAAGCCCAATACTATTTATTGTGGAAACACCTGGTGGGCTTATTAAGGAAGAACCGTTTTTTGGGGACTACTCAAAAATGGTGGGGGACTACTTTGTAATAGAAATGTCTACCCTATACTTATAAGGGGTGTCCTAAAGTGTGGAAATGACTAACCTACCCTTCACCTATATATATAATCACCTCCTCCCATCACCACCAGCTATATATATATAACCACCTCCTCCCATCACCGCCGCCGCTCACCACCACCGACCACCTCAAATCACCACCACCGCCACCTCTACATATAGCTTAATTTAAATCATTAACAAAACAAAATCAAAATCAAAATTATAACAAACCCATTACTTTTCATACGTTTTCCGTTGAGAAAATGAGAAGTAATCATCAAAATGAGTTGAAAATGGAAGTTACAGAGAGAAGTTCGGCTAGGAATTATGTGAAAATTTTTGTCGTACTAGCCGAACTCAACTTTAATGGAGGTTTTTTTTTTCAGAGAAAAATTCGGTTACGTCGAAAAAAAAAAGGTCCAAGCCGAACTCATAGTTCGATTACGTCGCAAAAAGTTCGGTTACATCGAAAAAAGTTCGGTTACACACTAGTCCAAAAGGGTCTATAAATGACGAATGAAGTCTGTTATAAAACATGATTTATCACGGTTTTTATCTGTTATTCGAACCGTTATTTATTTGGTGTGATTCTTTACAAATGACAAATAAAGAACGTTATTAAGTATGACGAATAAAAAATATGACTTTAAGTCACAAAGATAATATGTTATTTAGAACCACGGTATTCGTATGTTAAATACATAACGGATGATGTCCGCCATAAGAGATGAGCTAAGTACCACGGTTATTGGTTGTTAAATACAATAACGGCTAATATCTGTCATAAGGAAGGCTTGTTCATAAAAAAAAAAAATATATACTAATTAAAACAAGAAGCTTACGTCATTTTTATTGTACTAATTCAGATTTTGGTATTCAGACCTTATGGATCTGAAATTTATTCGGATTTAGATTTGATCTAAAACTGATTTTGGTTCAACTAAATCTGGACATAAAACAAAATTCTGATATCAACTGAATTTGAAACAGCTTGAAATTAAATTGATATTAATTACCTTAAGTAACATTCTAGAAATTAAATCTCGTGCAATACAAACTGCAAGATAAATTCTAGCTAAAACCTGAATTCAATCTACTATCACTTTACCAACACGAATTTGGTCACTCTCCTACAGGAGTTACATAAGCTTTGGCCACTTAATCATCTTACCTCTTGAAACATCTCCATGTACTCCATCTCTATCGCATAACATGGCACTTGCATCTATAATTTCTTGAATCACGCAATCATAATCGTCAAATTACTGTGTGGTTGTCACATAATGCCAAGAGAGTAATATGTATGTAGGTTCACCCGATCATGTTCTCCAGTGCTATTTCTCTGTCTTTCCGCATCCAACTTTGCTTTAAAGCTTCGCTTTTCTGCCTCTCTTCAAGACCTTGTTCTTATCTTCCAAAGAACTTCATCGCTTATGAACATAAATTCTGCCAAGTCTTTTGCCATTATCATCACTTATGTGTCGTAGTGCATGTCTTCGCGATAGAATCATCCCTCCCATGTTTTCTCAATATAATCCTGGAAGAGAAAACACAAGGAAAGACATATCTTAAGATAAAGCACAACACACACGATACACAAAATCTAAGTTAATAGAAGAAATTTGCAGCAACAACAGTTCAAAGATTAAAATTTCAAATTTCAGTATGTATAAGAAAGAGCACCAGGAAATCAATGTCTTACAGCATGAGAAAACAAGGAGACTAAAATGGTGATTATAATTGTGCCTTGAGGTTAAGAATAGCAAAGGCATCAACATTATGATAAGTAGATCGGAAAATAAGTTCCAAAAAAAAAAAAGTAAATGAAAGTTATATAATATATATGCATCAGGACAAGTCGTAATCCCTTAGGAATGGACACCCTTGGGACCCCCTTAAGTTGTACGATGCTCTTTAAACGAACTAGCTATCCTGATAAATCCCAGAAGTAATTACAGGTAAGGCCACTAACTAACCAACCAAAAGAACAAGCAACTCAGAAGATATTATTTACAGTAAGAAAGATGAGTAGCAGTACTCACTATGCAGCGGGTAAAAGCACTACCATCACCATTTTCACGAGAAAAATCAAGCTTAACAGGACGTCCCATGTTCATCACTGGAATTGAAGTTGTGGAAGACCAGTAAAAGAGAATTGTAAAAGCTCATACCTTGTCCATGGTGCAGATTCCTCAACATTTGCTTGGGTTAACTAATGAAAGGGAGAGAAGATGAAGAAGCTGAAATGACAACTCAGACAACCTGTGGTGATTCGGACATATCTAGAGCTGAACTACAAAACGATAGCTCCTTGCCACTAGTAGTATCCTGCATGGTTTCAGAGGATGCATGATGCAATCGCTTTGCTGAAGGAGCATTCCCTTCGATATCTCCAACATGTCACACACAAGAGAACACATATCAGTAGCCGGACCTACTTGAAGAATAATGTAATTGATCTAAATTTCACAATACAAGTATTTTTAAGACTTTTGATCTTTTAGGAAAAATTAAAACAAGAGGGTTACCAAAATCGGCAAAGTAATAGTTGTATGGGTATAATGAGCTTTAACTACATTACTTATTAAGTCCTTCAGGAAAATTCAATTACAGAAAGAATTAAGACAATATCTTTAGTTTGGTAAGGTGTTAGACGTGATTCTTGAGGAATATATGTAAAACGGTAGTCAATTTAGTTGTACAAGTGAAATGGTGGTAGTGGCTGTCCATTTTGATAGTAGAGATATATATAGTATATAATAAATGCATCAAATATGAACGTTGCAGCTGTGGACAAAGAAACTTCAGGATAACTGGTATGCTGCTAAAAAGAGCAAAATGTACCATCACTAGAGTGCCAATAATACTTTGAATCTAAAAAGTTTTCCAACTAAAATCTACAGCTCTGTAAAAAAAAAGAAGCAGCAAGAAATGCTACAGAATTTTAATGCTAACCTCTTCCTTCACATGATCAGAAGTCGAAGCTGCAGTTCCCACACAAGATGTATATTGGACAAGCATGCGATCTCCCAAACGACTACCTAGGAAGAATAACGAGCTGCCAATTATTACAATACCCTGTAGAATCAACAAACAAATTGGTTAGTCAGATACTATTGCTGTAGAGGAGAAATGGAGAATAACAGACAGTCATCGATATGAGAAAAAAAAAGAAAAACAGTTAAAGATACAGCCAACCGAAGTCAAAACTGAAGCTCAAATTTTTGAAAGTTCCAGCCTTTGCACAACCCTGAACAAGGAAAATACAGACACATTCATCAACCACATCTCTATATATACATACATGCCATATTAATATGCGAGCACAACTATTTATTTAAATATTGAAAGTTGAAGGTGTTGCCAGGGGAACATGCATGACCCTTAACAGACACTTCATTCCCATACTTCACTTCATAGTGACTGTTGATTTAAGGTAATCTATAAACAACTCCACAGAAACATACCGTCCATCGGAAACCAATGTGAGCAATATTAGTTCTCCTGTTTTGGTCGAAAACATGCCACCTCAGGCAATAACCATGTCGTGTTGGTTGCATCAAGCTCCACACAAAAACTTGATCGAGGCAATTCTTGACTGAAACGAAACAACTATAGGTTCTTCCAGTTAGCAGGCTCGAGACAATCTCTTAATTTACTCATGAAAGTGCACTCATCATGTTAAAGATAAGTTTAACATTGTGGGGATATTAATCATGCGATTATTGTGGCCAAGCTAAAACCAGAATACTACAGCTCTTCCACTTCCATTATAATAAATGCTAATCATCTTAGTATGTAAATACTAAATAGCCATTTTATGAAATACAAAACACTAAGTAGATCATAATCCTTCATAAGAAATGGAAGAAAACCTTATATCAGCAGGAACAGCAAAATGGTTCAAGGCAATGGCATAAGACGTCAACTACAAGCAGAAAAAAAAAAGGTAAAACAATTACATACTGATCTGACATGTACAAATACATGTAGGTCCGGCAAAGTGAAACTTCTTGCAGCCTTATAATAGAGGGAGACTTAACCATGAAACTTCAGTCTTTAAGTGTAATAATCGAACAACTTAATAAGTAATGACATATTTTTCCAACTCCAACCTTCTCTTAAATAAGTTGCAAAATGTGTACTCCTACACTCCCTGAATATAATTTGTGAGTAGCAACTTTTGACATTATGATATAGCCATTATAAGGTAAGCCAACTAAAGTACGGAGAAAAACAACGTTTACCCAAGTGTTGGTAGTGCGATAAGTTAATATAGTGCCCACACATGTTTGTTATAATTGAATTCTTCAATCCAAGTATGACACCGGAGAATATACCTGGACAAGTTCGCCAGTACCAGTAGCACACTTCGCTGAATCAGGGCCTCTATGTATGCCATTTACACCCATCAGTTCAAGTAATGTGAGAGAAGTTTCTGTAGTTTCAACAATTTAAGATGATGATAGTTAGGTGTACTGTTAGATATTGCAATGTACATCTCAATGAATATATGACAGTGATATCACCAGTTAATAGCAAACTAAGAAACCTATCACCAGTTCTGAAAACCAGCAAACTCAATCCAAGAAACCTATCACTAATTCAAAAAAAACAAAGAATCAAAATTAAGTTCTTATCAACAATCTATCAATAACAAACAGGAAATCAAAATCTTCAAAATAAAATGATGAAAATAGAAGAAACCTCTTTAAATGGAATAACTAAGCCAAAAAAATTCCAAAGCACCCCAAGTATGAACAACAACATGAGAACAACAAGAGCAAAACGAACGAGTTTTATATCCTGGTTTCTTCATACAACTGATTTTAGATCTGAAGAAGAAGATAGCCCTTTTCTCAACACCCAACTATTCTATAAACCGATTAGCTCTAATCTATTGACAAATATAAAAACCAAATAACCATATTTCAAATAACAAACCCTAACATAAATAAACCCTAAGAGATCTAAAACAAATTAAAGGTTTCATGAAATCACCTTGGCAATAAACAATCTCTTGCAGCAAGAGAGATGCGAGTAGCTGTGAATAGATAGGAGAGAAGAATCTGAGAGAGATACAGAAGGAACCCCTCCTCATCAGAGAGAGTAAAAACCAAGGGGAATTGAAAGTTGATTCGAAAACTTTAGAAAACTTTAAGTGATTTGGAGCGAAAAGTAAGAGAGAGCGAGAAATTTTGGTGAAAATTTGGGAGCGGTAGATAGAAAACGAGGGGGGAATTTTGGAGCTCGATTTTGAGCTAAATTTTCAACCTAATTTGAGACTCTGGTGAAATTTTAGTCTTAAATCAAGTCATGCTCGTGGGCCGTTATGGAAAAACAAGAGCAGGGTTGTATATACACGGTTAAATATGGTGCAGTGATAGGTGGCTAACATTTTCAGATTTATATAAACATGGCACTATAGGTGGCTAGTTACTTTGGGCACCCAATAAAAAATTAGTGTTGGGCGTATAAAAACTAAAATATATGTCGGATTTATTCTGTTATTTGATGGTTAATCGTTAAATCACACACCTAATAAATTACCACGTTTGAAAATAACGGTTTATTTGTGTTAAATGATGGGTCTCACTATTTTCACGTTATATGACGGAATTTGTTTGTAATATCTTATTCACGTAATTAATCTATCATTTAAAAGTGTGATTAACGGCCCTTTCTGGACTAGTGACATTGCAATTTTTTTCTCCTAACCGAACTTTTCTCTGAAAAACTTGCATATTGAGTTCGGTTACGTCGCAATTTTTTTTTCTAGACGAACTCCTAGTTCGGTTACGTCGCAATTTTTTTCTCCTAACCGAAATTTTCTCTGAAAGAAAAAACTCCATTAAAGCTGAGTTCGGCTACCCGTGTTTTCAGAAATATTAGCCGAACTACACTTGCAGATGAGTTTGGCTACCTGTTCTTCAGATTTCGTAGCCGAACTTTTTTAACCAAACCAAAATTAATTTGTAAATTGTTCATTTTTAGGAATGTTTTGGCCAATTCAAGCACCGTTAACTAAATTTGAAATATTCATGAGTACCCAAAACATCATACGCTTGTTGTGGCTCTTAAAGAAAAGGATCTTAACTTTTTTTCTTCCAAAACCCTCATTTTCATTATCACCTTCATCTTCATCTACTCCCTCTCAATAATTCTTCTTTTGAAAAAATTAACTTATTAATTTAATCTCACTAATCGTTAATTAACTCACTAATTTAATTACCAAGGGCAAGTTTGGTATTAAAAAAAATTAGATAAGGGGTGACTCATTATTACTTCTAATATCCACCCCAAAAAATGGAGAGTGGTCCCCACCATTTTTGAGTAGTCCCCAAAAAACGGTTCTTAAGGAAACCCACATGGCTTATTATGGAAGCTCAATACGGTTTATTGTGGAAACCGGTGGGTTTATTGAGGAAACCCATATGGCTTATTATGGAAGCCTAGTCTAGCTTATTATAGAAGCCCAAATAACTTATTGTAGAAGCCATTTTGGGATAGACACAAATCTTGGGAGATAGATAAGAATCTTCCAAGATATATACAAATCTTATACAAATATCTTTCAAGATAAACTCAAATCATGTGAAGATATACAAGAATCTCTCAAGATAGACATGGATCTTCAAGGATAGACACAAATATTAAAGGATAACTACAAATTAAGGTGGTTATTTTGGATAACTACAAATCTAGGATTATTATGGAACCAGATTAGGATTTTTTGCCTATACATAGAGGCCAAAATCCAACTCAAAGGACATGAAATTCTAGGTTTGCAAACCTAATTATTATAATCCTCATATCAAATATTTCTCCCTTACGGGGATTCAGCCGTGGAAAATTAACAAGGGATACATGCTTTGCTAAAGGAAAATTAACGTACAAATGTTACTTGGCGTCACCCTCTCTTCTGTTTAAAATTTCACCCTCATTGTTTGCCTAACGTCATTTTACAAATACCTTCTCGTATCCAAATACAACGTCTGATTCAATTTATGCAACAAACTTAGAAAAAGTGAATTCCTCCACTAAAAATGGAACTTCCCAAGAGACATTTTACTAGGCAGAGGGAGTCAATGGAGGAAGGGACTGTTCATGTTCCCCGTTGCTTTCTGATGTTAGGAGTTGTTCAGTCGTGGGCATGTATGTTTGTTTTTGAGTGTGTTTTACTAGCGTACGTAGACGGAGCATGTATGTGTGTTTTTGAGTAACCAGCCAACACCAAAATGTTTCATACCACAAATTCACTTGAACTCAGAACTACACTCGGACAAGCTCCCAATTACAAACAGATAATCACAGCCGTCTTCGGATATGCCAGTCCTAGAATACAATTACAGCCGTTAGATCAATAATAAAATTGTAACTCAACCCTAAATAGTACACACCTATCCCAACCCTTAAAAATAGTATAGTTTGTGCATCCCAAATTCCAAACTGCGCCTCCCTCTGTGTAGAAGAAAACGAAAAACCCTAAAAACAGATCAAAACAATCCCCAATAAAATCATGGCTGAAGCAAGTGGTGGTGGTTCAATAGCATCATCACCATCAACAACAAGCTATTCACACTATGATTTTTCCTCCCAATATGTTAATCTTAGTCTTTTTTTTCTTGCCTCATGTGTTCACGTAGTTCTTTAATATTGCTCAAGGAGCTCATGTAAGCAAGGTAGTCGTCGTGCTTTAGGCTAAAGTATAATTAAAAGAGAGTATATAATAAAAGGATTGAAATGGATAAGTGATGCAAGAGTAGGATTTTTATTTTCTAATAAAAGGAGAAATAAGTATTGAGTAATGGAAGAGAAATTTTTTATTATATCTGAGAATATGTAACGTTTGTGAAAAATTAAAGTGTGAAATGATAAAATTGTACATCTGAACATGTTACTTTCATCCATGTGTGATGTTCAACTTAATTCATATTGAACTCCTAGTATTTGACTGCATAATATTTGCATCTCATTTTATTTTATTTTCATTTTCTTCAAACTCGAAAATACACCATGGAATCATGGATCATCTAATCTGGATTCTGGTTTGTACCATAGAAGTGCAACCATACCTAGAGTTTCAGTCTGTTACCGATATAAAGTGATGAATCGTTCAGTTTGATGCGGCAAATAGATACACATTGAATTCGATAACCCACGGCCAATGGGTGCCTACGATTCTACAATTCCTAGGGAATGATTCTAAAAACATGGGAAATTAAAGCAAGAAACATGCTTAACTGATAACTCTATGTGTAAGAATTGATAGGAATCAAAGATGAGTCTTGGCGTAAAACCTACCAAGTCCATGGTCCTTAAACATTACATCATGGTCAATCACTACATTGGAGTTCCTATAAGAACAAACTAGGCATACAAATAAGCAGAAATGGAGCTTCATATTTATTAAGTCTGTCAAACAAAATATGTTATGCAAGCTAACAATTTCTATCTTGGCCACTGCCACTGGAATGATTAAAAAGCATAAACAACTTATTTGACAGAACGAGCAAATCATTATTATCGAAATATTACTCAGAAATTCAGAATTGCCTCCCCTGCTACTTATTAATAGAGAATTGAAAGCCACAACTAATTGAGTACCACAAATCAATTACGGTACAAGTTACGGAGATAATCTCATGGTCTGCCGCACAGAATTAAATCGTGGACATTAGCTTAATAGTAGGGGAATAATTCTCGGTTCTGTTCGGCTTAGACCAACCAGGCATTCCAAATGTAAATGGTCATGCACCTCAAGCTCAGCAAAACTCAAATTACTCTCGGACAAGCTTCTCAAAAAAGTAATCCAACCCTTCTAGACACTCAGCGTGATCATAACCGTGTACAGCCGTTAGATTGTAACTCAACCCTAAACCGTACACATCTTACCCTTATAAGAAGTGTAGTGTTCTACTGGTGCATCTCAAAACCCCAAACTGCGCCTCCCTCGTCTGTGAAGATAGAGAAACCCTAAAAGCAGATCCCAACAATTCTCTCATCCATGTATGATTTTTTCATCAACGGTGGTTCAATAGCATCACCACCACTAACATCAAGCTATCCGCACTATGATTTTTCCTCTCAATATGTTAACTTTTGTTCCTTGTAAGCTATGATGGATTCTGAAAGTACTCTTAGCTCCGAGGATTTCGTGCAAGTTCTCTTGTTGATCTTGCACGAAGAGAAGAATAAAAAGAGAGTGAAAGAGAAGGATTCAAAGCGATAAGTGATGGGAGTGGAGGATTTTTAGTGAGATCTAGTTAAAAGTGTAAAAGAGAAGAAAAAAAAAAACGAAGAGGAAATTCTTTATTAATCTGAGAATTACATATAACAATTATGATAAATTGAAGAAATACGAAATGATAAATTGTTGGAGATCTGAACAGTTGTATTTTACTTTTGGTGTACGTATGAATGTATGATGTTTGAATGAAATTCTTGTCCCACTCCATAATATTTGCATCTCATTTTATTTATCTAGTTATTTTATTTTCATATTGAAGATACCCCCTGTATTATCTAATCTGGATTATGTGTTTACCATAGAAGTAAAAGCATGCCTAGATGCCACAACTCTTGCTTTATGATGATGCTAGAGTTCTAATCACAACTTTACTTCATATCAGACTAGACTAAATTCTTATACTCTTCAAACCGAACTGATTACTAGTATATGTTTTTGCAACGATCAAAGTTCAAAACATAACTAATTGTACGTTCAAAAAATCCCCACAAATCAACTCTGCAGTAGGAAAACTATATATACTGAATTGCCTTGCCTCCGCTGTTACTTATTAATTTGAAGATCACTCTCCGGGTTGATATGGGAAATATGAAGACCTAGTGCATCTACTTCAGCAGAAAAGACAACCCGGTATTTGCTGGCATTGCATGATGTGCCTATTGTATGTATACTAGAGATGAGTAAAGCCGCAACTAATTAAGTACCACAATTCAATTATGTTACAGTTATAATCTCATGGTAATTGTCCCCCTACGGTGAGATAAACCAAGCATATGATCACAACCGTCTACAACAAATGTTTACCAACATAATTGAATTGTGGTAGAAGCAATTCATGGCAGAAGCAAGTGATGGTAGTTCAATAACATCAACACTACCAACGACAAGTCATTCCCACTATGATTTTTCCTCTCAAAATGTCAGTCTCGCAAGAGAAGGAGAAAAGATATATTCAGTAATGGAATGAAATAATCAGAGATGCGGCACTTTGGTTCAAAATGAAGTGCCATTTGGTTTGATGCGGCAAATAGAATCAGTCTGGTACATACCGGCAAGGTAAATCTTTTCAAAGTTCTTCTGCCCATAGGTTGTGCAGTTGTGGCGTTTACGAATGCGAGCTCTTTATTCGATCTAAGGTCCAAACATCACTTTAGTCTCCGGTTGTGCCATCATGTGACAACCGTTCATACACATGGAACCTAGTGTAGTGGTAACACATTTACTACTCGTTAAGCATACCTTTCTGCACATTATTTTCCTACTCATTTATGTGCAACAACTAATTAAGTACCATCAATCAATTATGTTACAAGTTATGGAAATAATCTCAGATAATGCATCCAAGGACCATATGGTGTGAAAAACAAATGCTTGCACCGGTGTCTAAATCAAATTGTCTACGACGACATATCGGAATTAGCTAAATATTTTTGGAATAATTTGATTCTGATTACATTAAAAAAGATTTTATTATGTTGAATATGATTGCCATCAAATGTCAAAAATATTCAATTGTTCAATTATGGCCGGCACCTCCAGACTAACTATCCCCTTTTAGGCACTCCCAACCAAGTAATCACAGCCCGTCCATATATACGCTGATAAATATTACGGTCCGTCCTCACATACAATTAAAGCCATTAGATCAATAATAACAACCATGAACTGTACACATTCAACCCATAATTGCAACCCTAAGCCGTTATAGGTAGTATAGTTTGTGCACCAAAATTCCAAACTGCGCCTCCCTCGTCTGTATACAGAGAAGCAAAGGAAAACCCTAAAAAGTAGATATATGAGTATTAATGTAATTGAAAGCCAAAACTAATTAAATATCACAATTCAATTATCTTACAAGCCATGGAAATAATCTGATGATAACCGATAATGCACTCAAGTAGGGGCGTAAATTGGGCTATGCCAGCACGAGCACAGCCCAGCACAGCACGCTAAAACTTGAGCACAGCCCAGCACAGCACGTGAATTAACCCAGCATGACACAACACGTTAGTTAAATGGGACGTGCTGGTTTGACTAATCGGCACAGTAGCCCAGCCCAGCACGTGACACGGCACAACACAACACGTTAAGAAAGCACGTCATAATAGGTATAAAATACTACAAAACATGGCACAATACATCACATTTTGTGTATATTTCACAAAAATTCTAGCCAATTATTGACATTTTATTATCATTATGATGACTTATTTTCATAATAACATATATAATATCTAAATATTCGGAAAACATTTATATTGAAAAATATAAAATAAATGTGTCCAGCACAGCACAGCACGGCACAAGACGTTTATTTTTCTTGCACAACCCAGCACAACACGCCTTCTAGCATGGCGCAGCACGGCACGGCATAATCTCCGGCACAACACAACACGATACATAGCACGCTAAGCACGTGATTTCGTGGGCCGTGTTGTGCTGGGACGGCACGTTTTACAGCTCTACACTCAAGGACCATACCGTGAGATAAAGAAATGCTTGCACCGGCGTTGGCCATTAGTTAGATCAAATTGTCCGCGACACAACTAAATCGTCATCATTAGCTTAATAACATATGGGAATAACTCGGTTCGGGTTATGTCAAAACATTTATATTGTTCAACTATGATTGCCACTTGTAGACTAACCAACACCAGATGTTAATGCTCATACACCTCAAATTCGCCTAAACTCAAATTCCACTTAGCTCCCAAAAAAAAAATCCAACCCTTTTAAACACTCAAATTCGCCTAATCGTCCGCGATGCATAATTAAATCGTCTGCATTAGCTTAAATAAGACGGGAATTAGAAAACAAATTGATAGAAAGAGACTTTATATTAAGGAGAAGCCAAGGTTACAGAGTTTAAGATAGGAAATGAGTTCCTATTGAGTTTATCAAAAAACAGATCCCTCACCTGTTAAGAGACTTTATATTAAGGAGAAGCCAAGGTTACCGTCAGGTTCGTTGAGAGGAACATCTCGTGGCCACCAGTGTGTCAACTAGTAAGCATAACAGCCTTTGCCAGAAGCCTTGTTAATTATCTCCATCTCAGCTGTTAAGATGTTGGAAACTGCTTTCTCCTCCGTGGAAATCTCTTCAGGAAAATTACCTGTGATTGGAAGATGCAATTAAGCAACTACATCTTCCAAGGTAATGGTAAACTCTCCCCAACTACATATAAAGGTATGAGTCGGAATACACCTGTTGATGGTGCATTTTCGTTTAAGGTTAAATTTGTAAGTAACCAGAAAATCATGCGCTGACATCTTGTAAAAGGTAAAGCCGTTTATAAGTGACGGATACTCCTCACTTAATTCACCAAGAATGGAGCATGTAGCAACAATCCCATTCTGAATACATGAAATTCCTCCGAGTTGGAGCATGTAGCAACAATCCCTTCTGTGAATTTCATATCAGCCTTGTATTTCAGTACTCATTATCGATGTGGCATGACGACCGAGTGTTACTCTTACTGAGTAACACGAACCTCCAAGCACTATAATGAATCATTATCGGTGTGGCATGACGGCCGAGTGTTACTCTTCTGAGTAACACGAACCTCCAAACACTATAATGAAACCATGTACGAAATACCCGTCGGCTGATTCTCGGTGTGTTATACTAGCCCGAGCCCTCTCGGTGTGTTATACAAGCCCGATTGAGCCCCTCTCGGTGTGTTATACTAGCCCGATTGAGCATCCCACTTGATCGTATCGATCTCCTGATATGATCGATCGCAGTCATCCAACTCCACAAGCATGATTGGATGACCACAGATCAATTCCATCACCCCCAAGCAGGTATGGAATACACACGGCCTTAGCTTGCTAGATATGATCTGATCGCAGTCATCCAACTCCACAAGCATGATTGGATGACCACAGATCAATTCCATCACCCCCAAGCAGGTATGGAATACACACGGCCGACCCCATGGTCGACCATTGGCCTTTGCTTGCCAAGAAACCGTCCATACCAAGCATTATGGGCGGAAAACCCTAAATTAGGGTTTGCGGCATATTACATGTGCCGCAAAACGATCTCAACCATCCATCTTCGCATGTATAGATGGAGGGTGTAGATATAGACTCAAAAGGCCCATAGCATGTCGACACAATCACCATGTGACCGCCTACACACTTGACCAGTCGGTCAAAACCAACCATGGTTGGTTACAACACATTCGTCCACCTGAAAAAGCATGGTCACGCGGCTTTGAAAGCCAAAATTAGGGTTCAAGCCATCACGCGCGTCCATCTTCTCCGGCACGAATGGAGGGTCACAGATTAGATTGAGCAAGGGTCGGTCACACCAGCATGACCACCGTGAGCCCATCTACCTCCTCATGTGGTCGGCCAAGGCATATCATGCCTGGCCAATCCAAAACGCCCGCTCAAACATGCGTGGTTACACTTCCCAAACCGCAAATCGATCTCGACCACTCAACTTCACCGGACGAATTGGGTGGCTTAGATCACGTTTTCATGGGACGGTGAGACATGGGCGTGAACATCAGCCTACCATCTTCACGCCAAACCAACCGGCCAAGACCGACCAAGCTAGGTCGTCTCGGAAAACGCGCCGGAAGAGAGTATGGCGCGCGGTTTCTTGCGGTATCAAACTCTTATCGCAAAATCGATCTCGACCACTCCTCTTTGCCGGTCAAATTGAGTGGCCCAGATCGCGCTTTCATGAGGGAACGAAATACAGGCGCCTACACCATCATGCCGTCAACACGCATGTATGGTCGGTCCTCTCCAAAATCCTTCCCATGATTGGTTTCGACCAAGCTGAAGATTGATGCTTGCGCACCTCTTTAAAAACCTAATTTCATCAATCGGTCGCAGATGAGTGTCTCAAACATCATCTCATCCGTCCCGACTTCACCAAATTGGTTATACAACCCTGGTTGGGAGTTATTTGGTTAGTGAGGAGTCATTACCCATCACTTTACCACACCGTAATGCAAAGACTGCATAAAATACACACGATACTTCACAAGTATCGACTTTACAATAACGCAGTTATTCAATTCAAAGATTACATGCTATCTCTCGTGGATCCATGATCCACATTCCAGTTTATCAATCATGTCACAAACGGGGGATACATGCGGGGTATTGGTCCTGCGGTTTACAGCCGTGCGGCGTGCAACGCGCCATCACAAGAACGTGTTAGGAAGTCATGGACGGTTAGAGATGAACAGAAAAGTGGGCAAGACCGGTCGTGTGTTACCGACACACAACTCCACTACTCCATCATTCCACTACCTCCACTTCCCACGAGAAACGTGAATGAGGCTCAATGACTTGTATAAATAGGTTCTCCGCCTATTTCCAACAACAAAGGAATAACGGAGAACAACACAAGTTCCGACGAGACAGAAAACCAAGTGTTAATACAAATCGTATTCAAACACCCCAGAGCCTCCTTACATTAACCGTAAGCCTCGCTCACTTTTCTGTCACAAGTCATAAGCAAGCCAACACTTTCACAATCTCAACATCTTCTTCGCTTCCCTCCCTAAGATCAACCCCATCTCCTTCACTTTGTGACCGAAACAAGTCCGGGAACTACCATTTCTTGGTTTAGGCCGGACTTGCCTGTATTGATCTCTCGAATCTACAAGCACTCACCGCGCGAGTGCATTTGTTGAAGGTTTAAATTCATTCCTCATCCACACCCCAATTACCAAATTCTGCAGAGTAGTTTTCACCCATCAACAATTGGCGATCACGGTGGGAGATTAATCTCTCGATCGTAAATCAATTTCTTTGAAATCCGATTCAATTTCATCAATTTCAAAAGGGTAGATCTTAGAACCAATTCAATCGGCAATTCATTCCAAGATGGTGGAACCGAGGTCCTGATCGAGCAATCAACTCGACGGATCCGGCATGGGTGACACTTCCTGTTGATGTACCCCGGTGGAGTTACAAAGTCTATACATCTTATGGAGCTGTCACTTCTATCACCAACACTAGCGGAAAGGGAGACATCCCGATGGGTGTAACACCTCCCATCACTGCAGAGCGCAGCGCGCAAATCCCGGCATCTCTTCGAGCGTAACGCCTCCGGTGGTTACCCAGAGCAACAACTTTCACTCCTCCATCGGGACGAGGAGCCGGAGATACAAGAGGAAGACCGCCGTCTAGTACCATTGCAGACTTGATGGAGAAACAGGAAATTCTTGCTAAAACTCAAACAGACATGGCCGCAACTCAAAAAGAGGTACTCACTTTCTTTAAAACTTTGACTGAACGATTGCCGCAAGATTCACGGCAACCCTTGGAGTCGGCGAGAGATGCATTCAATACACCGAGGCGGTGGTTCCACTCGGACTCACATGAATGAAGAAACTCGTGTTGCTCCTGAGCGCCAAGGGGAGAGAGACCAATCTTCCAACTTCATTACGCGTGAAGATCTAGAGCGACTTCTCCAAAATCGAGGAAAAGGGGACCGAACAAACGTACACCAACATCACCGCCGTACCCTCAAGATGTGCAACGGATTCCTCTACCAAGAGGTTACACCTCTCCCCGTTCTCCCTCTACGATGGTATCGGTAATGCTCGTGAACACATTTCTCGATTCTTGGAAGCCTTGGGGAACATGAATACAATCATGTTTTACGCCTAAAAGAATTCTCAAAATCACTCACGGGAGGGCATACACTGGTACAACAACATTGCGCCTAACAACATATCCAATTGGAGCGAGATGGTCACAGTGCTTTCTACGGAAGTATTTCTTCGTGTCCAACAAATCACGTTTTCGGACACAGGAAAGAATTCTCCCAGCGAACAATGAACATCCCAACGACTTCGTTAAAAGATTCGAACCCAAGCACTGGACTGTCACGACCCGAATGTTACCGAAAGGCAATTGGTGGAATCATGCATCAATGGGATGATACCCATATACCGCTCTCGTTAGAGAATGCTGGGCTTTCAAACATTCTCTCGAACTCCACGAAGCTGCAAAACGTTCGACAACAACTGCACCAAAGCACTACTAGAAAGAACCCGAGTTGTTCAAAGTGAAGATTTGTGTGAAAGTCGAGGAAGCGGGCGTCTCACAAACAAACAATACAACACCGGCCCTTACGTGAGTGTGGTAGCGGAGAGAAAAGAGGAAAGCTTCGATAACGGAACAACAATCCAAGCGAACATCCTCGGCACACAAGACGTCGTCCCGAAAAGGAACAGACAAAACACCAGCACAAAACGCCAAAGACACGGTTTTCCTTTTCCCATGAATGAAGTGATAGAGCTCTTGGAAGCGTGGATCCAAGATGATGCCGTAAAACTACCCCTATCAGGGCGTCCTCCGACCGAGGAAGAAATAGCAGATCCCGGATCTTGTTGCTACCACGGGTTCGTCCATCATCCAACCAAAGATTGCAACGAGTTGAAACAAATATTCGGGGAAAAGGTAGAGACAGGGGAACTCCGGCTTGGAAACGAAGGTGTTCATAGAGATCCTCTACCTATCGGGGAACTGCATGATTTACAGGGACTCTGCTTGCAAGACCGTGCAATCTATGATGGAGCACATGTGTGAAATCTTATATTTCTCCAAGGGACAGCGTCAAGACATATTTGCGGCCCTCAACCACGTTGTGTCGGGTAGACGTTTGCATCCGATGGCAGTCCAGAGCCCCGGTCTTTCCTAAAAGACATGAGCAATGGAAACGGGGACTCCTAACCGTCACTCGTTTGAGAAACGTTGAGTTCGATAACGCGTTGATCGATACGACTTGATTTTAACATCATTACAGTCAAGACCTTGAGAAGCGGCAAAGATCTCGAAGCAAGAAGCTACCCGTCATCCAACTATGGTCAGGGATTCAGCAGGAGAGCTTACAGATGCATATGGATACATTGATCTTGAAGTCAAATTGGGTGATGCCTCGACGCAAGCAAAGTTCTACATAGTCAAAGACCATCCCGACTACGACATGATCCTAGGAAGCTCTTGGATGCGGGACAACAAAGCCATCTTGGAGGTCTGTCCTCTGGTGTGTCGATGACACTCGAGAATCTCCAACACGCCTTGACCCCGATGACCTGTTTGCTGCCGCATCGACAACTTTCCGACGTGACACAATTTTCTCCGAGAGCACAGTCGGCATACACCGAAAGGTTCCGGTCTCAAGTAAGTCTCATCACACAACCCTCCTTGCAAACTACCGCCCCTCATTCCGACAAGTCCTGGGACCGGCTCCAACCGACAAACCAACCCCAGGCTAGGAGATGTGAATGGGAAGCCGGCCATTTCAAACGTTTTATCAGGAGCATAGAAGCTGTCTTGGTCAAAGACAACAAGGCCAAGGACCAAGTGTCTGCACGCTCAAACCCATTCGGAATTGGAGATCTAGTGACGAAGGCGACTACATTCAATGTTGGAAACATAACGGTGAAGATGACCACTCTACCTGACTCACCCACCAAAAGAGAAGATGAACCGTACCTGGTAGCAGATGTTATCCTGGTGGCTCACCCAAGCTCATCAACGCTTGATAACCCGGAGGGCATAACAATTCACTCACGATGGCTCAAACCTTACCGAACTTAAGATCTTTGTGCTACCATTTTCCAGCATCCTCCACACCTTAAAACGCTCTGTGCTATATTTTCCGGCGTGTTTCCTTTTACAGTTTCATGTCATGTTTGTAATTTCTCCAGAAAATGATTGCAATACTTGCATTCATGTTAGGGTTTCAATTTTCAATTAAAGCATCATTTTTTCATCTGAGAACCTCTCCACTCCTAAAGACACAAAGTCCTGAGTCAGCCTAAATCAACTGAAAGGAAACCCTAAGCGAACATTTCTCGGGAAGAAAGGAATAGAACGTGTGCGCAAGAAGTGATTTGAGCCATCTGCCCCAGCAAAGCCAGGAAGATCTTGCATCAAGAGTACAGTTTCGACAAAAGGATTATAAAAAAGAAGAAAAAAGACTTTTGTTCAAACAATGAAACGAAAGAAAACTTGAACTCAGCTGCCACTGAGTACAAGGGAGACATTCAAATGTACGGAACATGCTTGAAGAAGAAAGAAGGAAAATTCTAATTGCCAAGAGAGTCAGCCTCGCCTGCATCACTGTCAGATTCTGCTCCATCACCTGTTGATGCGCCTCCCTTCGAATCTCTTTCAGTTTACATCGACATCTCCCGCAGCGGCGGCGCACTCCATCCCAACATCGGCGGCGGGAGCATCAAAGGGCATAGCAACACCAGGGGCGCGCAAATTTCCTTCACATGTTCGGACTCCTCAGATCGGAATCAATAATTATCACGCCGTCTGGATCGGGTAATCACACTGTCTTCATTTGGAGGTCGTTTATGCTCAACTCTCCGCCTCTTCAACCGCGCTGCGCAAATCTCTCGCGCTCTTTGCGCTTACTAGTGTATCTGCAGCGTTTCCTCGCGCCTCCGTCGCTCCTCCATGTCAATCGCAGCCCAGTGCACGGATACGTCCTCCGGCAATACGAAGGTGTGGGATAGACATCCCCCTGGATAAGACGGCCGACTTCGCGAAGAGGAAGATCGATCTTATCCATTACTTCTCCATGCGCATGGTTTTCGGCTTGTCAACTTCAAAACTTCTTTCCGGGAAGCAACAGAATGAGCGTCTACCGCTTCCATGATAATCTGCTTGAGAGAAGAAGAGGTTATGAGCACACACAAAAAAAAAAAAAAAAAAAAAAAAGAGGATCATCAAAACTATCGATCGAGTTAATCGAGAAAATCGAGCGATGCTGAGATATGGAATAAACGACCACGTGAGATGATTCTTTATAATCTCACAAGTCGACGTAATCCCGAAGGAAAAGAAGTCTTTACTTACCACCTATGAAGGCTGCTAATTCGGGATAACAATCGACGAGGCTTATCGGATATACCCGAGGAAAGCCGTATGTGATAAAAGAAGTACACACTGAAGGAGCGGCCGAGCTCATACATGTACAAGAGGAACCAAAGCGACTCACCGGATCAAGTCCACTTCCTTCGCATCCTTAATCAAGACCAACCGAGTTCGAAACGCGACAATGTGAAACTATCCTGGTAAATATGTATTCACTCCGGACTTGGTCATTTCGTATGTCACCATCTCATGCCTACCACACAATAGTGTAACCATTATGTGCTAGGCAGGGGACTTAATGTTGATGGTGGATTTTCGTTTAAGGTTAAATTTGTAAGTAACCCGAAAATCATGCGCTGACATCTTGTAAAAGGTAAAGCCGTTTATAAGTGACGGATACTCCTCACTTAATTCACCAAGAATGGAGCATGTAGCAACAATCCCATTCTGTGAATACATGAAATTCCTCCCGAGGTTGGAGCATGTAGCAACAATCCCTTCTGTGAATTTCATATCAGCCTTGTATTTCTGTACTCACTATCGGTGTGGCATGACGGCCGAGTGTTACTCTTACAAGTAACACGAACCTCAAGCACTATAATGAATCATTATCGGTGTGGCATGACGACGAGTGTTACTCTTACAGAGTAACACGAACCTCCAAACACTATAATGAAACCATGTACGAAATACCCGCATGGTGATTCTCGGTGTGTTATACTAGCCCGAGCCCTCTCGGTGTGTTATACTAGCCCGATTGAGCCCTCTCGGTGTGTTATACTAGCTTGATTGAGCATCCGGAGTTGGCCGTATCGTCTCCTCGGATATGATCTGATCGCATGATCATCCAACTCCACAAGCATGATTGGATGACCACGGATCAATTCCATCACCCCCAAGCGGTATGGAATACACACGGCCTTAGCTTGCCCGGATATGATTCGATCGCGGTCATCCAACTCCACAAGCATGATTGGATGACTACGGATCAATTCCATCACCCCCAAGCGGTATGGAATACACACGGCCCGACCAGCATAGTCGACCATTGGCCTTTGCTTGCCAAGAAACCGTCCATACCAAGCATTATGGGCGGAAAACCCTAAATTAGGGTTTTGCGGCATATTACATGTGCCGCAAAACGTCTCAACCATCCATCTTCGCAGGTATAGATGGAGGGTGTAGATATAGACTCAAAAGGCCCAGAGCATGTCGACACAATCACCATGTGACCGCCTACACACTTGACCCGGTCGGTCAAAACCAACCATGGTTGGTTACAACACATTCGTCCACTGAAAAAGCATGGTCGCGCGGCTTTGAGAGCCAAAATTAGGGTTCAAGCCATCACGCGCGTCCATCTTCTCCTGGCACGAATGGAGGGTCACAATTAGATTGAGCAAGGGTCGGTCACACCAAAGATGACCACCGTGAGCCCATCTACCTCCTCATGTGGTCGGCCAAGGCATATCATGCCTGGCCAATCCAAAACGCCCGCTCAAACATGCGTGGTTACACTTCCCAAACCGCAAATCGATCTCGACCACTCAACTTCACCGGACGGGTGGGTGGCTTAGATCACGTTTTCATGGGACGGTGAGACATGGGCGTGAACATCAGCTACCATCTTCACGCCAAACCAACCGGCCAAGACCGACCAAGCTAGGTCGTCTCGGAAAACGCGCCGGAAGAGTGTATGGCGCGCGGCTTCTTGCGGTATCAAACTCTTATCGCAAAATCGATCTCGACCACTCCTCTTTGCCAGGTCAAATTGAGTGGCCCCGGATCGCGCTTTCATGAGGGAACGAAATACGGGCGCCTACACCATCATGCCGTCAGCACGCATGTATGGTCGGTCCTCTCAAAAATCCTTCCCATGCTTGGTTTCGACCAAGCTGAAGAGTGATGCTTGCGCACCTCTTTGAAAACCCTAATTTCATCAACGGTCGCAGATGAGTGTCTCAAACATCATCTCATCCGTCCGACTTCACCAGACTTGGTTATACAACCACAGTGGAGTTATTTGGTTAGTGAGGAGTCATTACCCATCACTTTACCACACCGTAATGATACACTGCATAAAATACACACGACACTTCACAAGTATCGACTTTCGAATAACGCGGTTATTCAATTCAGCATTACATGCTATCTCTCGTGGATCCATGATCCACATTCCGTTATCAATCATGTCACAAACCTGGGGATACATACTGGGGTATTGGTCTGGCGGTTTACAGCGTGCAGCGTGCAACGCGCCATCACAAGAACGTGTTAGGAAGTCATGGACGGTTAGAGATGAACAGGAAAAGTGGGCAAGATTGGTCGTGTGTTACCGACACACAACTCCACTATTCCATCATTCCACTACCTCCACTTCCCACGAGAAACGTGAATGAGGCTCAATGACTTGTATAAATAGGTTCTCCGCCCTATTTCCAACAACAAAGGAATAACGGAGAAAAACACAAGTTCAGACGAGACAGAAAACCAAGTGTTAATACAAATCGTATTCAAACACCCAGAGCCTCCTTACATTAACCGTAAGCTTTGCTCACTTTTAAATGTCACAAGTCATAAGCAAGCCAACACTTTCACAATCTCAACATCTTCTTCGCTTCCCTCCCTAAGATCAACCCCATCTCCTTCACTTTGTGACCGAAACAAGTCCAGAACGGCCATTTCTTGGTTTAGGCCGGACTTGCCGCAGATCGATCTCTCGAATCTACAAGCACTCACCGCGCAGTGCATTTGTTGAAGGTTTAAATTCATTCATCATCCACACCCCAATTACCAAATTCTGCAGGAGTAATTTTCACCCATCAACAACACCAGTGAGTAAGAAGGGCCACAAGACCTCGCGCATCATGAAAGATGTACAAATCTCCAGATGCTTGAATAGCCCTGACAACTTGTGCTTTATACAGCATAGCTCTAACACGAGGATATCCCAGCATGTGCCTTGACCATCCGGAAAACTACTCTAAAGGGCGTCGAGAGAGCTTGAATTCTATAATTGAAGCCTGGAAGAGTCCTCGTTCAAGACAAAACCGAACAACTGCTCGAGGAGTCACCAATTTCTTTTGAGTAACCGTCCTGGGGTTTATCAAAAGACGATATGCTGGAGATCTGAGACGCTTTTCAGTTTCCTGAACCTCAAAAAATGCATCATCTATATTCGGAACATTCTTGATTCCAGGTGTTTCGTCTTCCTCTCCGCCAACGGAAGTCTCATCCATGCATGCATCTTCTCTAGAGACATCATTGTCTATACATATTTCATCTCTGGAAGCATCATTAGCTTGGGAATCAGACATTCTTGCCAAGTAGCTGTAAAATTCACACAACATTTTGCTTCAGTTGTCTAAATACAAGCTTCAACAAGATGATGGAATCATGCAAATGGGAATACGGCATCATCAAAAATGGTAATTCTTAACTCTTACCTCTTTGCAATTCCACTAACAATAGTGATTGTGCCACAAGAGTTAACACTCCAAAATTAGTTCGTTCCTTGAAACCTGCAATAACGAACGAGGCTTTATTAATCTTCAAAACTGATTTTATAAAATCATAGACACAATTTTCATAATATGAACATCCACAACTGAACTATGAAATTTACACCAAGACAATATTTCATCATAAATAAATTGTCAAAGTTTCAAGGTTACTCGGAGACCCGTTTGATTTTACAAATAATTAATGTGAATTACTCACATAAATTCTAAAACTTTTATCTAATGAAAACAAACTCATGTGAATAAAATATGTCATCATATTTTTGCATAATCTGTCACGAAAAAAAAGAAAATAATAATAATCTAATTTTCCTTCGTATGAGCATTATTCTCTAAACCGAGGTATCACTTGTTTTAAAGAATAATGCTCGTATGAAGAAAAATTAGATTTTTTTTTTTTTTGCAGCCGTGACATATTTTATTCACATGATTTTGTTCTCATTAGATAAAAGTTTGAGAATTTATATGAGTAATTCACATTAATTATTGCTTTGTAAAATCGAAACGTGGGTTCTGAGTAACCTTGAAACTTTGACAATTTATTTATGATGAAATATTGTCCTAGTGTAAATTTCATAGTTCAGTTGTGGATGTTCATATTATGAAAATTGTGTCTATGATTTTATAAAAATCAGTTTTGTGAAAGCTCACGCCTTTTAAGATAAAGTTTTGGTTTCCATGAAAGCTCATAAGCAAAATTTTATCACTGGACACATGTCTATTTCCAAAGAAAAATCTCTCTCAAGTTAGGGAGTGTTGCTAGTTTCTTAAACTAATGATCGAACGAACATACGTTTAATAAAATAAGGGTTTTCTACAAAACTCACGCTAATATATACACATGTATATAATTTCAACATGAATAACTCATAAAATCAGCAAACAAAAAAAAAAAATTGCGTACCTGGTCGGTGCCGGCCGGAAGTTGGCCGGACGGTGCTAGCTCCGGTTGGACGGACGGTGGCGCTCCGGAAAAATCTTCCTTGCTCTTGCTAAGCTCGGACGTGAAGGTGATGGGAGGATGCAGAAGATGGTGGTCATGTGGGAAGAATAAAAAAAAAGAAAGGGAATGAATTCCTTTTATATAAAATTTTACTTCCAAAACCTAATTCCATAAGGATTTCCTTTTTGGGCCCGGCCCTTGAATCCTAAACCAACCAGGGTTCCACCATTAAATCAGCGGTTCTACACCAATTTTGCTAACTGGATGATGCTCTATTATGCCACTGGGTTTCCTCTCAAACCATGGTTTGCTCATTCAGTCGAAATCCCGCAATATCTTATCTTATGACTAAGTTCAATTACTTATTTCTGTTTGTACCTGGAAAATCACCATTCAATGCTGACTGAGGAACATGATTGTTCCTCACTAAGCAGGGGACCTAATGTAGATGGTGGATTTTTGACAAAGGGTAAAATTGTAAAACTATACCCCGGATCCGGCAATCGTATGAGTATTGAGGCACAAGTCTCTCATTAAAGCATGAAAGCTCATGCCATAAATCTCTGACTGAGAAGGCTGTCTCTCAGAGTATATGTAGATGTGTAGTCTCCCAGATGAGGCCACGGCACATCTCATAAATACTGAGCAATTTCAGTAATTACTCCGGATCCGGCAATCGGATGAGTATTGAGACTAATGTCTCTATGCGTGAAAGCTCATGCCATAAAACCTCTGATCGATAAAGTCTCTCAGAGAGGATGAAGAAGTGTAGTCTCCCAGCTGAGACCACAGCACATCTCATATTGTATAGAATTGCAAGATTGGACGGCTCCTAGACAGCATGTCTGCTAGTATAGAGCAATAACGTCTTCAGGATGCAACCATGTTTTCCCTGACTATACAAAAGGAATATGACACTCCAGAAAGTTCATATTGCTCAACCCTCAGATAATTAATGCTCCTAGATAGGAAGACCTGCTAGTATAGAGCCATCAGCTAATCTCTAATCGCCTGAATATCCAACAATATTCTACGATTCTTCGTTATATTTCGTCACTTCAATTCGTGGTTCTTCTTAGCAGAATTCCACGGGTTAGTGATAAATATTCAACGAGACAGGCATCTGAGCATCGAATAAGCCCCGACTAAAATGGTGCAAGTGTACTTAACAACAATGCACAGACCAGCATTTGAATGCCCAAACGAGCATTTCAAAAATATGAATGAACGATGAACCTATGCAAAATCAGAAAGAAAAATAATAATAAAAAAATATTAGCAAAGGCGCCAGGGGACTGGGCTCATCATCTGGCCGGTCATGCTGTGACCAATCCCGCGCCCAGTTTTATATTTTGTCATATTTTATTAGTTTTCCCTGATTTCGTGAAAATTCTCTCGTTCGAGCTAATCTCCTTCGTTTCAAGTAAATTCCCTAATCTCATGATTTTATCAAAGAAATAATAAAATTAGGGAAAGGTGTCGCGTGACTGAGCAATCAGTTGGAAGAGTCAGCAAAGTAGTGGGTGGAAAATTAACCAAGTCTCTGCACGATGAGCAACTGGTTTTAACACGATTTCCCACTTCCCCACTCTCTGATTCCAGCAAACTGTCACACTTCATGGGATCATGGTGTTTTCAACTCCGGCATTATAAAATGTCTCTGAATCCTGATTGAAAGAAGAAGATTCGAACACTCGAACATTCGGCAAAAACGAGCAATTTTTCATCAAAGTTCATATAGACAATCTTTCGTTTACACGAACTCAGAGAAATCACTCTCAATTGAACAAAATTCAATCATTCAAAGCATTCTTACGCTGAATTCACAACACACCTACAATCTCAGATCGCCATTGATCTCACGCATTTTCTCAGCTTCCCTCCTACAGATCAACCCATCCTATCTTGTGACCGAATTGACTCTGGAACGGCCATTGTTCTTGGTTTAGGCCGGAGTCTTACAGATTGATCTCTCAAACTTAAAGCACTCCCTTCTTGCAGTGCATCTGTGTGAGGTTCAACATTTCGCTCGGTTCAAGGAGTCTCCACACGTTCGACTCTTCAATTCCGTAAAAACCAGCAAATCGTTTTTTCCCCATCTACAAATATTCACAAGATGTTGAATCAATTTGTGTTTGCATGAGTTGTGTTTAACATAACATATGTGTTTCGGGTTTTCAACTTTTGCTATTGGCACGCATTAGTTAAAACTGATTCAACCTTTCTCTGGTAAAGGTTTCTCTTGTTGTTGTTCTTTTGTTCTTGCGAGAGGATGACAACACACTGGGGAAGAGTTCTTATTTGAACTTGCGCTTAATGATATATCTTTCTTGGGAGAAGAGGCTGTGGAATTTGAGGTTACGAATTTGTTAGTTAATCGTTTTCCTGTTTAAGAAAAGCCGGTTTATATTGCATATATTTTTGCTTTTTCTTAATAAAATTTCGGTACAATTCATATGTTCCATTATATTGTGTATGGATGTGTGTGTGACTCAATTGTTTCCGCTTAAGAAAAACCATGTCAATTTATTTGGCTTATTGATTGGTATCTTCTTTATTGTTGGGTATCAAATGTTTTTGCTTAACGAAATTCGGTGCAATTACGGTGTTATAAAAGTCAATTTATTTTGGTTTGTATGTATTTTTTAAGCTTAACAAAAATATGGGATCATTTGTTTTGTCCAATTGATTCTGGATAAGAGAAACTAAGTTAATTCTGATCTTAGTTAGACTTATCAAATTGGAGGATTCGGTTATTCAAGTCTAACCGAATGCCTTGACAAGAAAAACTAGTTAACTAACCTAGTGTTTGTCTTGTATAAAGGGAAAGTTCAAAGTTATTGTCTGAATAATTAGAACCTGATGAGAGAAATAAAGTTAATTATGATGTTTATTTTGGTCTTATCAAAATAAGCGATTTTGCATACACATTCGGTCTAACAAGGGAATTAAGTTTCTTAGTCGATTTGTTAGACTATTAGGGAAAATTGCTTCGGGAAATTGTTTCCTTGATAATATATTAAAACTAAGTTACTTTGTAGTTTCGGTTTTAATATTGGTTATCTATAGTGGTATGTGAAACCTTCGTGCTTAACTCTTATAGGTTCTATACAAGTCTTTTAGATTTGTAAGATCCTTTCGGTTTGTCCTTTATTTGCTCGAACCTTTGTCATTTTGTGACAAAAAGGGGGAGAAATATATGGAGTAAACAAGTGATTTTTAATCACTAAGGAAAGGACAATTGTGCTTAAACGTTATATCTGACGAAATAGTAAAGCATTGACTAAGGGGGAGAAACATATCATATTGTTGAGTAGTAATTCTTGCTACAAAGGGGAATAACAAAGATGTTCCGATTAAATATTTACCTAACTAACCTTTAGGGGGAGTAAAAGCTTTTGTTATTCAAATGTCAACAACGACATTTATTGATTGTATATATGCAGGTTATTGTGTTGTTGAAACTTGGAATCAAGCGTATGTAAAATGAATTATTTTGTAATTTGTTTATCCATATGTAATAAGAGTTTTGTCATTAAAATTTACAAAGGGGGAGATTATTAGAGCATAACTCGGTTGAACTCACCAAGCGTTGGTATTTCAAGTTTGGTTGTCATATTTTAGTATAAAAACTCATCTAGAGTCGTTTGATTAAATACTGGAGTCAACTTCGTTTAGGTTAGACTAAAAAGTCTAGGAATGTTGAGACATACGAGTATTACTCTGAAGACCCGAAGAATGTGAAGAAGTAACGAACTACAACGACGACATCATCCTTCCACTTGAGGTTAGTAACATTGACTTGAACTGTTTCATTCCTAACGTATATTGCAAGTCGTGCTATATTGAAAAAATAACTGCGACGCTGTATATATTGTACATGTTGTGTAATACTTTAATGATGTGACATGATCATAATAGTATGATCATATTATTAGGGAACTAGATTACGAAGTATAACGCTTATCTTTTGAATTTCGTAGATATGACATCGACATAATCTTGTATATATTGTTATGATTATCTGAATGGGTTATGGTGAAGATTTCATCCTAGGAAATAATTTCTTACATTTATTTAAAAGAAGTACATTCATGAACTTGTTTCTTGAATCAAAAGGGATATCATTATGCTTATTGCTCCGGCTATTCATTGCAAATCTTTGGATGACCAATATGTGTGAGATGGTAGAAACTATCTTAAATTAGGTTAAGTATCTTAGTATAACTAATCACACTGCCTGTATGTCTGGTTTTTATTAATTGTTGTAACCGATCCTAAGTAATCACCATGTGATGGTATGATCGATCCTTGTAATTAGTGTGACCGATCCTAGTAATTGGTGTGACCGATGCTTGTCATTGGTGTAACTGGTCCTGGTAACTTGTGTGACCGATTACAAGTAATACCATGTGTAGATGGAACCGATCCTTGTAACTGGTGTAACCAATCCTAGTGACTGGTATGACCGATCACAAGTGTTTCCATAATTAGGTATAACCGATCCTAGTAATTGGTAGAACCGACAGAATCCATGTATGTGATTTGGTATTTGATCAATAACATAGTAGTATTGGAAAACAGGTGAACCAATTCTAAACTTGCTTGGAAGTGTGGTATAACCGATTCCAAGAATGCAAATCCATGTAAATACGAAATAAGGATTTGCAGTGAAAAGATGTCAACATACATTGAACAAGAGCAATAACTCTTATCATTTATTGTTCAAAGATATTCCTTAGTATCCACGGCGATCTTGTGCCAAAATAAATTAAGAATCTTTTAATTAAGGTTTTTGGTTTTATATGCTTTAATTACCAGCAATTAATGCATATCTCTAGAGAATAAAAATTAGTAATGTGCATTTACTAATTGGATATTTTCTATTGAGATATTTCAAAAATATTGGACAAGCATTTATTAGAATTATGAAAACCGAATTTTTCCGTTTATTGCATATCTTAAGAATATCTTCGGTTTTGGGAATTACTTGGTGTCCAAACATTCTTCGTTTATAAATACATAAGTTTGCATTTCTAGCAAACTATCATTAGAGCCAAGCAAACTTCATTTCTTGTTGTTTCTGGTGGAGCCGTCTATTCGGAGAGGAAAGTATCCTAATTAGGTGAAATCTCTAACGACCGCTCATTTAAAGACTTCTATGGGATTAAGAAGCACTACGAGTAACGTTGGTGGGAAACTGTATAATTGTAGTGTTATTAGTTTTCGATTGATTTGATTGACTAACGGTTGTTGAAACTTTGATTGCACTTAGTTTGTTTATTCTTGAGAATCTTCTCTTCTGATATAAGATTCACTCAAACTAGATCAGAGTATCGACGGTATCTTTAGAACTGTTGTTAGATCTAAAGACATCTTGTGATGATCCATTGTTAACAAACTCCGTTCTGTGCATGATTGATCACAAGAGATTCAAGTGTTGTTGTGCAGGTTATTGAAGATTAAATAAGATTTGAAGACGAATAAGATTTCTTATTGGTTTTCGTATCTTGTGAATTGTGTGCACAAACCTTGATTGGCTGGGATCAACTAGTATCGGATTTATTTGATTGATTAGTTGCGTGAGATCGTTATTATCAATATATCTCTTTGAGATTTATTTTGATTAAGTGTCAATCTATACTTGATTATTTCGGTAGTTAAAGTTAGATTGATCTAACCATACAAAGGAGTTTATTAGATTAAACGGAAGAGCCTTTGTCAACGACTCATCTATATCTTGTAGCAAAGATTGATTAGAGTGGTTACCAAACAGATTCTCCCTTTGCTGTTTGGAATACCATCCAAAGGACTTGTTATTCACGGGCGTGACTCTAGAAGTCTAAGGCGCATGGATACCGAGGGAACTAAGTAGATAGGGGTAGTCTGCTTGGTCTCAACTATATAAAGTTGGTTTAGATTTTGTATAACGACTTAATTCTGAGAGTATTCAAAACTGGACTAGGTTCCGGGGTTTTTCTGCATTTGCGGTTTCCTCATTAACAAAATCTTTTTGTGTCTTTTACTTTGATTTCCACATTATAATTGTTTATTATAATAAAGTAAAATACACATATATGTTAACTCCGCATTACTTGATAGTGATCCTATAGAGTTTGGTTATTACCTAACCTATTATCAAGTAACATACTTCGTTGTTGTACTCTCGATCTTGTATCCATAGTCAATCACACAAGTTATCTTGTTGTTGTATTGTCTCGATCTCATATACCAAGGAAACAATTTCCCAAAGCAATTGTAGTTTGCGAATTTTGGCCTAGTCAGATTTCAAAATGGAAATGGAGGAATGAATACTTTTCTCAGATTCTGCAAAAATAAAGAATGTAGAAAATAATTCAGATTTTCTCGCAAGGAAAATACCATAAATTCAAGAAAGAAAATTGATTAAGGTAGTCAAATATCATGACTACCTTCCTTTTGCGAGATAAGATATTGGGTTAAAGCCAAAGAACTATTCTCCAAATGATTCATGGCACTGTCAAAATTATCTCCAACCAAACCTTTCAGTCGAGATCGCAAGCGCTTTTCGTTAGAAACAAGTAAGGCGTTTTCCTTCGCAAGAGAAGAGTGGGATTCTTCTAACTTGGAATATTGATCCTTGAGTTGGCTTGTTTTAAAACTTAAAGTTATTCTACCTTGGATAAGTTTATCCCTCTCAACAGTAACTTCTTCGAGTTTACTTCTCAGTGAACAGAGAGATCGTTCTTGTTCTTTACACATTTTTGATAGGCATCAAGTTGTTGAGAGGAAATCGCCACCTTATTTAACAGAGCTCGCTTCTCTTGAGAAAGAGTTCCATTTTCATCTGATAAAGTTTCCAACTCCAAATTAGTTGTAGTCAAAGAGTAAGAGAGACAAGATAATTCGCTACTTAATGAGCCCTGCTTCTGAACTAAGTCAGCATTTTCTTTAGAAGATTTTATATTTGATCAACAGAATATATATGAAGATTATCTAATTGGTTATATTGCTCCATCCAAACGTCTCTGTCCATTCGAGTTTCTTCAACAACAGATTCCAACTGATATATCTCCATTTTTCGCTTCTGGTTCAAAGCTTAAAGGGCGAACAAGGGATTCTTGTATGTTATTTTTTTTAAAAAAAAAAATATATATATATATATACCTTTTAAGAAAGGAGAGGGGAGTTGTACCTTTTAATTCTTCGTTCTTCTTGAGAAGATTGTCACGATCCAAATGAGACATTTTGAAGTTTTTGATTCTCAAGATGGGGAGTGTCACACTTTGCAGTCATGGCTTGGAGATTTTTCTTCAATATTTTAACTTCTTGCTCTAAAGATGTTTGCGAAATTATATCAGAACCAAAGTATTTACTCAAAATCTCGCAGACATTAGACTTGATGGGATCGACGGAGGTCTTCTTGGCATCATTCATAATATCTGATAAAACTTTGAAATCCACGTCCATTCCCTCCAAGTTTTCCTTAGTAAGAGGGATAGACTCGGATGAAGAGGAAGTGACGACAGAAGAGGGGAGAGTTGAATCATCTTTGGTCGCAGGAATGTCATGAGATGATGCAATCTGATGAAGGTTAATGACTGTGGGAAATGCAGAGGCATCGATAGTAGGAGAAAAAAATGGTTCATTCACAATGGGGCTATCATGAGGAACTTCATCTATGGAAAACTCATACATATGAGGAAAATCAGCAGCGACATTTTCGCAGACGGTATGGGTAGATTTATCTTGTGACGAAATCGCAGGAGGAGTTGTAAGCTTAAATATAGGAAAAGGAACAGAGGTTCAACATTTTTAGAACGACGAGATCTTTTGGGGGATCTATCGACGTTTTTGTCATCCTGCGAATCACAAGTTAAATAAGAAACAGAGGCAACAATATTGTTATTAGAAGAGTAAATGTTTCTTAATACCTTGCTATTCGCAGGCTTTCTCTTGTGTGCAACGGATTTTGGTTGCGAACCCTTGGATATTTTAGGATTATGGACTGTGAATTTGGTAACAGGGACGTTCTTACTAAAACAGAAACAATAAGGGAATTAATCAGAGATGAACAAAATCAAATAAAGTAATTTCAGTAGAAGAGTTCAAATGGATCACATGCAGTATGATCTACAAACCTTGATGGCTCCATGAGAACAGTAGAAGAGAAGATTTACAACAAGATGAACAATATCAAAAGTTGCAGACGATAAAGGATTCACAAAGAATGCAGAGATGAAGAAGATGAAGAAGATGAAGTAAAAGAAAAGAAAGATATTCTCGATAAATCTCTTCTTAAATAGACAATAAAAGGATGAGCGGTTAGCATTTAATGTGCCGGTAAAAAGGGGAATATGTAACACGTGTAAGCAGTTTTACTGGATTTACGAAAGTTTGTCGGCAGAAAAATAAAGGAAAGAATGAACGGCCACGACATTTTGAAAATACTAATTCTCATGACGTTCTCTTCTTCGCAGAGAAGACATGAGAATAGGAAAGATGTAGGATCACAATATCGCAACACCAAGATTCTCGCGGAATCCATAAACGACACGCTGCGAAGATATCGCGGGATGGAAGTAAAAACGACGTAATGGATGACGACAGCTAAAACACGAGAAATATGTGAAGATGTAGTGAGATCGAGGAGTGTCGCGAGATTTGATATTTGTACATTTGCGAGACTTCGCAAGACATACCCGAAAATAAAAGACAACTTAGCTGTCATCCGTTATGTAATGTCCTATATAGAGAGCCGAATAGGCCTAAGGAGGAGAGAGATCTTTTTGGAGAGTTGAGCAAGTCATTAAGAGAGAGAAAGTTTAGAGTGATTGTAATTCTTTGGTTTATTCCCCTCACATCTTGTAACATTTCTAGAGTTTGATCAATAAAACTTATAATTTCTCATCTTAAAAATGATTTAATTGTGTGGAATCTTGTGAGGGGTGTAGTGTTGGATTTCCTGCAACTACAATACTAGTTGCGACTAGAGTCGATTCTCCTTTAACCTTAGGTTTTTCACGAAAACTTGTAGGTTAACTACTTAAAGACTTCATTCGGATTGTGAAGCCAGACCCAAATATTTTCTCTGTAGTTGCGTGTTCTGATCTTACTTCTACTATCGTGATTGAGTATTATCTTTGCTAAGATTTTCTTGAGATTTATCTCCGATAGGTAAGATTAAAAGTAGTCACAAACATCTTCGTCTCATTGTTTGTGATTCTACAATATCTTGTTTTGCTTCCATACGATTAAGATTATTGTGAGGTGATTGATAATACTAGGTTGTTCGATATAAGTCCAGTTTATCAATTGGTTCCTGTGCACCTTGATTTATCAAAAGACGGAACAAAACTCATAGATATTTCTGTGGGAGACAGATTTATCTATTCCAATAGACTTTTCTTTGTGAGACAGATTTGTTTACCAAGTCTTCGACTTTGGGTCGCAACAAATCTTGGTTGTGGGTGAGATCAGCTAAGGGAATCAAGTGCTTAGAATCCTGCTGGGGTTCTGAGACGTAAGGAGTGCAACTGTACCTTAATCAGTGTGAGACTGATTAGGGCTCAACTACGTTCTAGTTCGAAGTTCATTGGTAGTAGGCTAGTGTTTGTAGAGGCTTAATATAGTGTGGTGTTCAAAGCTGGACTAGGTCCCGGGGATTTTCTGCATTTGCGGTTTTCCTCGTTAACAAAATTTTGATGTGTGTGTTATTTCTTTTCTGCATTATATTTTGTTATATAATAGAAATATCATAGGTTGTGCATAAGTTCAATCAATTATGAATCCAACCTATGGTTGTTGATTATATTGATTGACACTTGAACATTGGTCTTTGGTACCGTTCAAGTTGTTTCACATAATAATTAGGCTCGCGGATTTCTATCCGTTTGATTTGCTGACTACATTGTGAAAAAGAGATATAAAGTCTTTGATATAGTAACTTGGTGCTCCTGAAAAGGACATTGTGATTCATCTAGATACAATTCTAAGAAGCATGCCATCATTGAGGGAAATAACCTTCATACTCTTTCCATAAATACTCTTGTTGGAAAGCTAAATATTTTCGATCTTGAACTATGTCAAAGAGAAAAATGTCACTTGCTAGTCAACTCTGTTGCTACATCTAATAAAAAATCTCAACGTCCTAAATTGATTGATACAAGAGATGAGAATTGCTTTAATTCTACTCTTTCACTGTTTATACAACAGTTAAAGAAGATTCTCAGACAGAGTAAAAGAAAGTCTCAAAAGAAAGATCATTCAATCAATAAAAGGGATAGAATAGTTCAGAAAAACTATGTTAATAAAACTTGTTCCAAGTGCTATAAAAGTGTGAATGATACTTCCAAATGTTCTGATGAGGAGTTTAGTGATTTAACTAAAGCATGGATGGCTAATCTTGGCTACTGTCCTGAGGAAAATATCTGTGAAGGTTCTCTAAACTTCCTTGCCGATAATCACACTCAGTCCTGACTATTCCACGATTTATAATCTTACTTCCCCAGAAGAGTTTCAACTGGAAAATGAAGCCTTAATTAAAAGGATTGTTCATCTGGAATGTCAACTGCTTATTCTAAGACAAGAAATTGTTGTCCCTCACAATTGTGATCCTACTAAGATACATTGAACCTCTTCGATTAACTCTTCTAGGCATTATCATCAAGCTACTCCTGAATCTATATCATTCTCGAATCACCCTGATGATATAGAAAAATACAAGGACATACCAAGTGGTTTGGTTCTCTTATGTAGAAATCAGGATCATCTAGATATAGTGTGCACAAGGTATCAAGAAAATCTCTCCTCTATTAAACCTTGTTTTCAGAATATGAAAAGGAAATCATCTCCCAAGAAACCTTCATCTCTCTCAAAAGAGATTTCCAAAGTCATTCATAGTTTACGAATATCAACAAACAAGGTATTCAAAAGTGTGCTGAAAAGAAAGAATAATGCACATAACTCTTCTTTTATGAAGGCACAACAGAAATAAGGAATAACAAATAATTCTTCCCCTCATAAGAAACCACCTAGTCTTTCCTTGGATTGGAGAAATTACAATCAGTAATAAGGTTTGAGATGGTTCTTGTTATTTTCTCTCTTGGACAAGAACCATAATCTTCAAGAAGGCTGTGATGAAATATTTCTATTGTTTCTCTAGTTTGTTTTTGTTTCATTTTTTTTTCTTTTTTGTGGCTCTTTTTGTTTATTGAGTCAAGAACCTTTTATCTACATAAACGGTTTTTCCCTGTAAGACTTTTTCTTGGGGATAACCAAATTCTGTTAGGGTTTTTAAGATGAAGATTTCTCCTATATGAGAGCATTTCATTTATCTCTTCTATCCTGTCCTCATCAAGTCTTTTAAGCAAAGAAAGTGATGTCTGGACTGTTCTTTTTCCTTCTAATTGATTCTTCTGATAGTGAGATGTGCTCTGACAAACGTGATTCCTCCCTTGATGGGAATCCCTCTGTCTCTCCTTTTGATAAGCTCTCTTTAACCATGAATCTCGTCTTGGAACAAGTAAGTGCCCTTAAGAGTGAACTTAAATCTTCTTCCAAAATACTTGAAGAAAAGATGGATAACCTTGAATCCAGGATCGATCGAATCGAAGATGAGTTTAACGAATATAGGGAATATGAGAAGAGCATTCAAAGTAAGTGAAATATTTCATGGGAGTTGTTTCTTTTCAATAATTGTATGAGAAACTTCTTATGAGAATTTATTCTTGTGTTTTTTAAGAAGGATAACTAGGTTTGGAATAGTCATTATTGTGAGTACACATAGCTATTGCCAACGTTTTCATCTTGCAATGTTTTTAGATTTATTTATTTAAATTCTAAGTTATTTGGAAGATGATTTTTGTAGTATTAATTTTTATGGTTTTATATATTGCAAATTGTTATGGGATATGTTGTTTACGTCCGTGAACCTTGACTATCCCATATATGTTCAGAAGTTAACTCTATTACATGTCGATATGAAAATATTGATAAAAGATAGAATAAACTTTTGACTACAAAAGTTAATCATATTATATCATTATGCAAATATTGATGGAAGATAGGATGAAGTTTTGTTTACAAAGATTAAGTCTATTATATGTCATTGTGCAAATAGTGATGAAAAATAGAATGAATCTTTGATTATTCCGCAGTATTGGTCATTCCGTGATCCACATCTTTGTGTATGTACTATGCGGCTCCATAAGTTCTCTTATGTTGAGCATGACCAATTGAATTGATCATCTTCCTTGTGGTTAATTCAATTGAGATTTTTGGATACAAATTCATGTATCATGTAATTTGTTAATGTCCAAAGAAATCCTTCTTTTCTTGTAAAAGTAAGGTCACTCTTGTTGTTCTTTCGGGAATGACATTTTATAGGGGAGAGTTATTAATTGAACTTGTGCTTAATTGCCAAATCTTTGTGGGGAGTGCGGCTGTGGAATATTGTAGGAGTTTTGTTGTATCTTTATAAACTCCTTGATGAATACACTAAGTTTCGACTATGTGAAATCATCGAAACAAGTTGGTATGTTGTTTTATTTTGGTCATGAAGTATCTCTATGAAAATTTCATGGGATCCCACTAGTTTTCGTACCTTTGCCAATTTATATTGACAAAAAGGGGGAGAATTAATGTGTAGTTCACACTACAAATACATATGTTTACGGATCATTATGTAAGGGGGAGTGGTTTTCATTGTGAGATGAAGTATTGACTAAGGGGGGGTCATACATATCACCATAGTATTGTTGTCAAAGTTGTGATACAATTGAACTTTGATGATGTGTAATAATACTATGACACTGTATAACAATGATTGAGAGCAACTGTTTTCTCATTGTTATAGCTATGGATCTTCAACAACTATGATGCTGAGTTGAACACATTTAGAATCATTGGAGTACTTGGAAGAGACGAAGATTTCGAGTAATGTTGAAGAACCAAGGAGATCAAGCAGAGAAGCTACAAAGTTTATTTATTTTGTAATCCATATGTATTGATAGTTTTGTCACCAAAATTGACAAAGGGGGAGATTGTTAGAGAACTGCTCGGTCGAACTCGCAAGCGTTGCTATCTCAAGCTTATTTGTCAATGTTAGTGATCAAAACTATAAGTCTTGATTTCTAGTCTACTTATAGTGATGTCTCGGACTAGGATAGATTGTGTAGTTAAGCATTAGAATTCACGTCGTTCATCAATTGAAGACGAACTACTAAGGAGAGCTTTTGGAACTTCATCAACAAAAGGTATGTGGATATTAAAACTCATCTATCACTTGGAAAGTCTATTTCTACTCTATCTCCTATATTGAGACAAAAGTCGTATTACTATATAGTATTCGATTATGCACATTTGAGATTTCGAGCTGAGTTTAACTCGCTTACATATTTCTCAAAATATGTGTTGGTAAGCTTTCGCTTCAACCAAGTTCATCTTATATTCTTGACGAAAGTCAAAAGATGATCATGTGAAAATCGCCGAGTAACATCTTACATGGTTTGTGTGAAACAATCATTTGATGTAGGCTTGGAATGTTTTGATAATGATTATTTTAATATCTTGAAAATTGCTTTGATGCTAATAGTGTGTGAAAACGGCTATTGTCATTATAGAAGAATGTTTCAATGATTGAAATAAAGAGTTTAGAATCTTGTAACCATCTTTGGATATAAGCATAGTGTGTTCGCACATTAATGTATAAGTCCAAAACCGGGAACCTAAAGTATGCATACTTGTGTGTATACAAAAAGGTTGTAGGAGACTGGGTAAGTATGTGTACACATACGCATACTGGTGGAAGTTCACGTCCGTGAATTTCTGCTGAGTTTGAAAACCAAAACCAAACTCATCCGGTTACCTAAAGTGCATGTACCTGTACCCGTACTTGCGGAAAGTTCACGTCCGTGAATTTCTACTGAGTTTGAAAACCATACCAAACTCAAATCCGGTTACTTAAGTACGCATACTTAAGTGTGTTACTTTTCTAAAATAGGTTATATGTGAACCTAAAAATTAAACCATAAGGAATGCAATCTTTGCAAACCGTGGCTATAATGTTCATGTATTGATTCGAGTGAATCAAACTGATTTTGCTTCAATTATGTTCTTGTATAATCCATGAGAATATAGCAATTGAACAACTCTTTAACTAGTTTCTTTTGAGTCATTTGAACTAGTTATGGTTGAGATGAATAAGGTTGATATGAGAGTAATCATATGGCTAACCTCAGTTAACTATTTGTGAACCAACATGGTGTACGTTTGGGTACGGTTACTTAAACCTAATTGAGGGTACATTTCATTTGTGTGTAAAAAGCTAAGTTCGATCTAATAGTTGAAAGATATTAGCTTGGTTGAATCAGGTTTTTCATCTAAAGGTGAATATTGAATGCTTTGTTACCAAGGTAACTTGGATTGCAAACCCTGATTTGAAAAACTATATAAAGGAGAACTCTAGCAACTGGGAAACCTAATCCCCACACATCTTGTGTGTTACTAGTTGCATAACTAGAGTCGATTCTCCTTTAACCTTAGGTTTCTTCTCGAGACCCTGTAGGTTAACGGCTTGAAGACTTCATTGGGATTGTGAAGCCAGACCCAACTATTATCTTTGTAGTTGCGTGATATGATCTTGTTGTTTCTATCGTGTTGAGTACAATTGGAATAATTAACTCGAGATTTTATATCTCCGATAGGCAAGATAGAAAAGTAATCACAAACATGTTCGTCTCATCGTTTGTGATTCCACAATATCTTCTTTCGCTTGTCGATTAAGATTATTGTGAGGTGATTGATAATACTAGGATGTTCTTCGGGAATAAAATTCCGGGTTATCAATTGGTTCTTGTTCACCTTGATTTATCAAAATACGGAACAAAAACTCTTGTGTATTTCTGTGGGAGACAGATTTATTCAATTTTATAGACTTTTCTGTGTGAGACAGATTTGTCTATCAAGTCTTCAACTTTGGGTCGTAGCAACTCTTGGTTGTGGGTTAGATCAACTAAGGGAATAAAGTGCATAGTATCCTGTTGGGATCAGAGACGTAAGGAGCGTAACTGTACCTTGAATGAGTGTGAGATTGATTAGTGTTCAACTATAGTCCAGTCCGAAGTTAATTAGTAGTAGGCTAGAGTCTGTAGAGGCTTAATACAGCGTGGTGTTCAATATGGACTAGGTCCCGGGGTTTTTCTGCATTTTCAGTTTCTTCGTTAACAAAATTCTAGTGTCTGTGTTATTTCTTTTCCGTATTATATTTTGTTATATAATTGAAATATCACAGCTTGTGCGTTAAGATCAATCAATTAGAACATACAACCTTTGGTTGGTTATTTACATTGATTGACACTTGAACATTGGTCTTTGGTACCGTTCAAGTTACTCCTCTTATTCAATCGGGCTCGCAGATTTCTATTTGTTGATTACATATTGAATTAAGAGTTAGAGATATTAAACTCTTTGATATACTTTACTCTAGATTGAGTCTGACTGTCTAGTTGATTCTCTAGAAAGTATATTTGAGTAAGTCCTCTCAGATTGCCAAACGAATTGTTAGGTGTGGTTGTTAGACCCCTGCATTTTCAATTGGTATCTGAGCAGGCAAACACGTTAAATACCTTACAAGTCTGTGTTTGTAGCGATCTGATGATGGATAATATTGTCTCCGATAAACGCATCGCCAGAAATAAAATTTATGTTTCTATGAAGTCTATTAATGAGAAAGATTTGTTAATCTCGAATATAGATGAACCTAGTATGTCAAACAAACAGACGTACGTTGACAAGTGTTTCCCTGACTACCTTACTGACGAGTCTGACTCAGAAGTTGAAAGGAATGCGGCCAAAGAGAGTTCAACGATTCTAAAACTTTATAGGATCCATGCTGATAATGTCAATCAATTGAAACATAAAGTCAATGTCCTTGTTGGTATAGCTAATAAGCATGACTCTCTTCTAAAAGCCCTTCGAGAGGAAAACACCTCATTCATTGAGAAAAGCCTCAAAAAGGATGCTTTGGAAATTGAACATCTTTTGAGTAAACTCTATGTTCAAGAATGTTCCAAAGAGTTCACAATACCAACTGCTTCTGATAAAACTTTAAAAGTTTCTGTCTCAGAAGCAAAAAAGAAATCCCTTCCTGTTGGAAATAATGTGGTCGTGTCTTCCTCTAATCAAGGAATATCCACATCTCTTGGAAGGAAGAAGTCTCCCGACAATAGTATTGAGTCTATTCCTTCTAATCACTCAAGTGATCAGAAAGTATGTCTCTTATGTGATTCAAAAGGTCATGGTGAACAAAAGGAGAAGTCTAGGTTGAATGACAATTTTTTCGGTCATCTTCAACACACCTTAGATTTAATTCTCAAAGTTGTAACTGACATTAGTATGTATAAACCAATTGGATTTAGTACTTACCCTGTGTATTCTACCAGGAAATTCAGTTCGAGGTGTTCTTCAAATGTTCAAGAATTTAACAGACTCCCCAATGTTATTCGATCAAGAAGAACTCATGGTCTTTCTTCTTTCAAAAGGGGAGATAATGTTGTACATGATGTCAAAAAGGTAACAGAAGAAGGAGGCAAAAATGGAGGTATGGAAGACGACTTAAAAAGGATAATTGAAGGATATAAAGAAATTATCAACAGGCTGTCTATTCCCTCTGGGAAAAATTCTTCAGGTACGAATCAACACTTTGCGTCATATTTTGATGATAGCAAATTTTATGATAAATTTTCACATCATAATGGTTTTCCTCCAAAGATCAGGAAGAAGAGGTTTGACCGGAATCGACATTCATTTAATGAGCTCAAGGATCATACTTGTGCTAATTAATCACAAGATTGAAACCTCACTCTCTTTAAAAATCCTGACAGAGTGAGATGTATTTAGGTATACTGATGGAAAATATGGTTCTCTGATTGTCTATGCTATTTTCTTATCGTTCTTAGATGGATGATCATTGTCAAACATGTCTGCTTAAGTATTTGTGTGTTGTTGTAATGACAATCTTAAAATATTGTTGCCATGACAAGTTGCTACTCTTACTCTAAAATTGTCCGATATAAATACAAATTTTGAGCTAAGATCTTTGAGTTTTCTCACATAGGCATACATTTCCAGTGTTCAGTTGCATTTATTGAGTGCCTCTCTTTTTGAGTTGTTTATGAATAATGGGCTAAGTTCGGGTTCGTATGGGTATCCTTGTTGATGTCACAAACCGAATTTGGAAACCCTAACCTCAGGGATTCTGTGAAACCATTTAAATGTCAAACCCACATGCTGAAAAGTACGCATACTTTAGGCTACTTTTTGTCAAGAATGGGATCAGCTTCAGGAACTTGTTATTTTCCAAGAGGTTTTCTCAATAAGGGTTTTGATCTCACTCTCGAGGAGAAGGAAAAAGGGACTCTTGTGGAAATTCATGCACGTCTTCTCAATCTCCTAATAACTTGTCTGATATTGAGGATAATGAAGAGATTTCCAATGAAGTTGTCCAAAACTTTATCGAAAGGTTTAACGATGAAAAGTTGTCACTTGTTAACACTCTAAAAGAGCTAGATGGGTTAAGAACTGAATTGATAAAGGTCAACACCGAACTCGCTCTAATGAAGACATGTCTTAAGGATCGTCTCTCAATGCCGTATCTGAAGATGCTGTCAATTCTGTCTCTCGCAAGCTTGAAGGTCTTGGAACCAGTGAAGCTTATATACCAGAACTCTGATTATTGCTTGTGATTGCTCTTTGTTCTTAGAGTTGTTTTTGATTTTTTATAGTAAATCTTCTTATGAGAATTTATTTCTTGTGTTTTTAGAATAATAACTAGGGTTTGGAATAGCCATTATTGTGAGTACGCATAGATATGTCCAATGATTTTCATCTTCAATGTTTTTAGATTTATTTATTTAAATTCTAAGTTATTTGGAAGATGATTTTTGCAATTTTAATCTTTATGATTTTATATATTGCAAATTATTATGGGATATGTTGTTTACGTCCGTGAACCTGTGACTATCCCATACTTGTTCAAAAGTTATCTCTATTATGTCGGTATGAATGTATTGATAGAAGATAGAATGAACTTTTGACATTACAAAATTTAAAGCCTTTTATGCCATTATTTGATGGAAGAAAGGATAAAACTTTTGTTTGCAAGGATTAAGTTTATTATATGTCATTGTGCAAATAGTGATGGAAAATAGGATGAATCCTTGTTTATTCCGCAGTATTGGTCGATCTCCGATCCACATTTTTTGTGCATATACTGTGTTGCTCCGTAAGGTTCCTTATGTTTGAGCATAACCAACTAAATTGATCATTCTCTTTTGGTTATTTAGTTGTTACTCCGTAAGTTCTCTTATGACGAGCATGACCAATTGAATTGATCACTTTCTTGTGGTTAATTTAGTTATGTATTCCAATTAAATTAATCGTGGGTTTTCTTGTGATTAATTTGGTTGTATTTTTCGATTGCATTAATCACGGGTTCTCTTGTGGTTAATTCAATTGAATATTTTGGATACAAATTCATGTTTTCATGTGATTTGAGTTATCCAAAAAAAATCCTTTTTTTCTTGTAAAAGCAAGGTCGCCTTTGTTGTTCTTTTGGGAATGACATTTTATGGGGGAGAGTTCTTTTTGAACTTGTGTTTATTGCCAAATCTTTGTGGGGAGTGCGGCTGCAGAACATTAGGGGTTATCTTGTATCTTTATAAACTCCTTGATGAATGCATTTAGCTTCGGCTTTATGATGGCATCTAAATAAGTTGATATGGTATTCTCTTTTGGTCATGAAGTATCTCTGTGAAAATTTCATGAGGATCCCACTAGTTTTCCTACCTTTGACAATTTTGAAAAAAAGGGGGAGAATTAATGTGTAGTGTGATACTACAAATACATATGGTTTACGGATCATTATGTAAGGGGGAGTGGTTTTCATGTTGAGATGAGGTATTGACTAAGGGGAAGTGATACATATCACCATAGTATTGTTGTCAAGGTTGTGATACAATTGAACTTTGATGTTGTGTATTAATACTATGACACCGTATAACAATGATTGAGAGCATTTTGTTTTCTCATTGTTATCGCTATGGATCTTCAACAACTATGATGCTGAACTTACAACCTTTAGGATCATGGAGTACCTGGAAGTGACGAAGATTTCGAGTCGCGTTGAAGATGCCAAGGAGATCAAGCATTTGGATGAGAAGCTACAATTTTTATCTATTTTGTAATCCATATGTATTGATAGTTTTGTTACTAAAATTGACAAAGGGGGAGATTGTTAGAGCACTACTCGGTCTAACTCGCATGCGTTGCTATCTCAAGCATGTTTGGCAATGTTAGTGATCAAAACTATAAGTCATGATTTCTAGCCTATTTATAGATGTCTCGGACTAGGACATAGATAGTGTAGTTGAGCTTAGTTTTCACGGAGTTCAGCATTTGAAGACGAAGAACTACTAAGGGGAGCTTGTGGAACTTCTTCGACAAAAGGTATGTGGAGAATTGAACTCATCTATCATGTGGAAAGTATATTTCTATTATCTTCTGTATTGAGACATAAGTCATGTTAAGATATAGTTTTCTCTATACACATTTGAGATTTTGAGTTGAGTATATCCCGCTTACATATTTCTCGAAATATGTGTTGGTAAGCTTTCGCTTCGACCAAGTTCATCTTATATCATGAGAAAATTGTCGAATAACATCTTTCATGGTTTGTGTGATATAATCATTTGATATAGGCTTGGAATGTTTCAATAATGATTATTTCAATATCTTGAAAATTGCTTTGATGCTAATAGTGTATGAAAACGGCTATTGTCATTATAGAAGAATGTTTCAATGATTGAAATAAAGAGTTTAGAATCTTGTAACCATCTTTGGATATAAGCATAGTGTGTTCGCACATTAGTGTATAAGTCCAAAACCGGGAACCTAAAGTATGCATACTTGTGTGTATACAAAAAGGTTGTAGGAGACATACTAGAGGAAGTTCACGTCCGTGAATTTCTGCTGAGTTTGAAAACCAAAGCCAAACTTATCTGGTTACCTAAATTGCGTGTACCCGTACGCGTACTGGCGGAAAGTTCACGTCCGTGAATTTCTGCTGAGTTTGAAAACCAAACCAAACTCAAAAGTGGTTACTTAAGTACGCATACCCGTTCGCATACTTAAGTGTGTTACTTTTCTAAAATCGGTTATACGTGAACCTAAACATTAAACAATAAGGAATGAAATCTTTGCAAACAGTGGATATAATGTTCATGTATTGATTCGATTGAATCAAACCGATTTTGCTTCAATTGTGTTCTTGTATAATCCATGAGAATATATCAATTGAACAACTCTTTAACTAGTTTTTTTTGAGTCATTTGAACTAGTTATGGTTGAGATGAATAAAATTGATATGAGAGTAATCATATGTCTAACCTCGGTTAACTATTTGTGAACCAACATGGTGTACGTTTGGGTACGGTTACATAAATGCAAATGAGGGTACATTTCATTTGTGTGTAACAAGCTAAGTTCGATCTAACGATTGAAAGATATTAGCTTGGTTGAATCAGGTTTTTCATCTAACGATGAATATTCAAATGCTTTGTTACCAAGGTAACTTGGATTGCAAACCCTAATTTGAAAAACTATATAAAGGAGAACTCTAGCAACTAGGAAACCTAATCCCCACATCTCCTGTGTGTTACTAGTTGCATAACTAGATTCGATTCCCTTTAACCTTAGGTTTCTTCTCGAGACCCTGTAGATTAACGACTTGAAGAATTCATTGGGATTATGAAGCCATACCCAACTATTATCTTTGTAGTTGCGTGATCTGATCTTGTTGTTTCTATCGTGTTGAGTACAATTGGAATAATTGAATCGAGATTTTATATCTACTATAGGCAAGATAGAAAAGTAATCACAAATACCTTCGTCTCATCGTTTGTGATTCCACAATATCTTCTTTCACTAGTCGATTAAGATTATTGTGAGGTGATTGATAATACTAGGCTGTTCTTCAGGAATATAAGTACGGGTTATCAATTGGTTCCTGTTCACCTTGATTTATCAAAAGACGGAACAAAAACTGTTAGGTATTTCTATGGGAGACAGATTTATTCAATCCTATATACTTTTATGTGTGAGACAGATTTGTCTATCAATTCTTCGACTTTAGGTCGTAGCAACTCTTGGTTGCGGGTGAGATCAACTAAGGTAATTAAGTACGTAGTATCCTGCTGGGATCAGAGAGGTAAGGAGCGCAACTGTACCTTGAATCAGTGTGAGATTGATTAGGGTTCAACTATAGTCCAGCCCGAAGTTAATTGGTAGTAGGCTAGAGTTTGTAGCGGCATAATACAGTATGGTGTTCAATCTGGAATAGTTCCCGGGGTTTTCTGCATTTGCAGTTTCCTCGTTAACAAAATTCTGGTGTCTGTGTTATTTTTTTTCCTCATTATGTTTTGTTATATAATTGAAATATCACAGGTTGTGCGTTAAGATCAATCCATTAGAATATGCAACCTTTGGTTGTTGATTTACATTGATTGACACTTGAACATTGGTCTTTGGTACCGTTCAAGTTACTCCTCTTATTCAATCAGGCTCACAGATTTCTATATGCTGATTGTAGATTGAATTAAGAGTTAGAGATATTAAACTCTTTGATATACTTTACTATAAATTGAGTCTGACTGTCTAGTTGATTCTCTAGAAAGTATATTGGAGCAAGTCCTCTCATATTGTCAAACGAATTGTTGGGTGTGGTTGTTAGACCCCCCGCATTTTCAGTATGCGTACTTGTTTGCATACTGGTGAACCCAAACTCATACCCACTACTTAAGTATGCGTACACGTTTGGATACTTGAGTGGTTAAAGTTCTAAAATTGGTTTGTTCATGAACTAATACATTTATATATTAAGGCATGCATTCTTTGCAAACCGTTGCTATAATGCTCATGAATTGATTCGAGTGAATCAAACCGATTTTGCTTCAATTGTGTTCTTGTATACTTCTATGAGAATATAGCAATTGAACAACTCTATAACTAGTTTCATTTGAGTCATTTGAACTAGTTGTGGTTAAGATGAATAAGGTTGATATGAGAGTGTTCATATAGCTAAAATCGGTTAACTACTATTTAGCCAACCTAGTGTACACTTTTAGGTATGGTAAATGAAGGCATGACTTATGTATTGGTATAGCCGTTCATAACTTGTTGTGTTCATAACGTTTAGTATAGCCGTTCATAACTTTTTGTGTTCCTGGTAAAACTATTCACAAAGGCCTGACTTATGTATTGACATGACTTTTATTAGTGAAAACGATCTTAAGTAATCACCTGAGATGGTATGATCGGGTTTGTGATTTTATGTATGACCAAATATGGGAAAGGGGAACCGATCTTAGTAAGAGGTGCAGTACATCACAAAGGGGAACCGATCCTTGTATGAGGTGCATTAAGGTTTATAGCAGAAAGAGGAACCGATCCTATGGACATGTGCAACACATATAAGTTAGATACCATATATATGTGGGGAACCGATCCTAGTACCTAGTTGTTGATGGTGGTTTTTAGCTTAGGGTTAAAATTATAAAAACCTTGCATCTGATGTGACGTCACTCTGTAAGGAAACGGAGCCGTGGGTGTTAACCTCTCCACTGACATATTTATTGAGCCGTTCAATATATTTACATGAAATTTATCCAGACTGGCGCATGTAGCAACCATCCCAGATGTTATGTAAATTTCGGCGCCTTGCCTATATTCACTTAATATAAGTTTTTTTGAATACTTTCTGTGTTATGTTCCACGGATGAACCCTTAATGTTGATATGGAATGACAATTTGTCTTCACTCGCAGCAAAATATCACGAATTTCCAAATATCAAGGATAAGGTCTTTGCATAAGGTATTCAATCAGAAAGCATACTGCTCTCTTGCAATGAACTTAAAAGAACTTTGTTTCAACACATGGAACTCAATTAATTACTCTGACTAATTTGCAAAAATTAGGGTTTTGCGCCTTGCGCAGTATATCAGACCTTGCTTGTCGAATTTAAGCCTAGGCAGACTAGGTAATTGATCCACCATGGATTAGTAGGCGCAAAATCTTGCCCAGAATCATAGAACAAGGAGCCTCAGGGTAGGAGCAATAGCAAAGGGAAGCGTGGCCATTCCTTAGGCCAGCCGGCGCCACTTGCCATTGGCCACGCCCCCATCCTAAACCATCCCTACTTTCTATCGACCAATCAGGTTGCTCTAAAGCCGCCACACTCACACCAGAAGTGTAGCCACGCCCATTCTTGGCCGGACCCTCTCATTCCTACCGACCAATCAGGTCACTTTAAAATGCGTCACGAGCACTAGAGGTGTGGTCGCGCCTTATGTTTGGCCGACCCCTTTTCTTGACCAACCAAGTCGCTCTAAACTCGCCACCATACATTAAAGGCCAAATGCACCCTGCCGCGCCACCATACTAACTGACAAGCCAAACGCGCCCTGCCACAACAACATATTAATCGGCATGCCAACATGCCACTTTGCCGCAGTAACGTGCCAACATGCCACTCTTCCACAGTAACATGCCAATGTGCGACAAATGACGCCACTACATGCTAATCCACTTTATGTTCATGGCCAATGCTATAACGGACTCCAATTAGGATTTCGTGATCGAATAAAGACTTTTTTAGCCGAAACCTTAATTTTTGGTCATAGTCCACAACATGACACGAGCCATTTTAGCCTTGGCCATGCCGCCAAGCCCTAACTTCGGCCACGACGCCAAACCCTAGCCTTGGCTACGCCGCCAAGCCCTATCTTTGGCCACGACGCCAAATCCTAGCCTTGGCCACGCCTCCAAGCCCTAACTTTGGCCACGACGCCAAATCCTAGCCTTGGCCATGCCGCCAAGCCCTAACTTTGGCCACGCCACCAAATCCTAGCCTTGGCCACGCCGCCAAAACCTGGCCACGACGCCAAATTCTAGTCTTGGCCACGCCGCCAAGTCCTAACTTTGGCCACGGCGCCAAATCCAAGCCTTGGCCATGCCGTCAAGCCCTAATTTTGTCCACGGCGCCAAATCCTAGCCTTGGCCATGCCGTCAAGCCCTAATTTTGGCCGCGACGCCAAATCCTAGCCATGGCCACGCCGCCAAGCCCTAACTTTGGCCACGACGCCAAATCATACCCTTGGCCATGCCGACAAGCCCTAACTTTGGCCACGACGCCAAAACCTAGCCTTGGCCACGCCGCCAAGCCCTAACTTTGGCCACGGAGCCAAATCATAGCTTTGGCCATGCCACAACACCACAGGCATGCCCACGCCACAACGCCACAGACGCGGCTATGCCACCGTGTCGTAGGACCATGCCACTACGCCGCGGCTATACCGTTATGCCATTAACAGGTGCCAACAGAATGTGGCCATAATGAACGGCCACCCTCTCTCCTAAATTGAAATCTCAGCCATCCAAGTTCGCCACCGAGATGACAGACTTGTGGAAAGTTTTAGGAGACCATCCGCGTAAATCTAGTGGCCATGGCTACGCTAGGCGCCACTTACATCACCGTGCCACTGGTATGCATGAGCCATACACTAAAAATGCCACTATGCCATTGCCAGGCGTCAACATAAGGTAGTCATAATCAACGGCTACCCTTCTTCATGAGATGTAATTTGAGCCATCCAAGTTTGCCACCGAACTGACGGACTTGTGGCAAGTTTTAGGCGACCATCCAAGACGAGCCTAATAACATCACATGTTATTTTCCTACGGTAAGCCTCTTGATTTTAACTTGCCACCCGTAGCAAAATGCGACATGTTTCCCACGAAAACACGCGAGACATCAAATATGTCACAAACTGGGGGATACTCATCAGGGTTTTGGTCTGGCGGTTTACACCGTGCGGCGTGAAATATGCCCGTTATAGGAAAGTGTCATGAAGTAGGACAATCAATGGCGGCAAGAAGTAACGGGTATAAACGTATCCACTTTCTTCATCATGGAAGCATGGGTTTCTGGAGGTTATATGTTACTCCATTCTTCTACTACTCAATCATTTCCACTTCCTACGAGACCAGGGTACGTTTTCATATGACTTGTATAAATAGGCTTCACCTATTTCCACACAAAAAAAACAAGTTTTTAGTCGGCAACAATTTAGTATCCAGAAATCACCAAAGAACTGATACCTTTCTTTTCAGTTCCACTTTCTGATACAAGTCATAAAACAACCACACCTTCATAATCAACTATTCTGGTCTGAGCACTTTCTTCGCTTCCCTCCTTAAGACCAACCCTTCTCCTTCACTTTGTGATCGAAGCAAGTCTGGAACGTCCATTTCTTGGTTTAGGCCAGGATTGTACAGATTGATCTCTCGAATCAAAAGTACTCCCGTGTAGTGCATTGTTTAGGGTTTAGATTCGTTTCTTATCCACACACCCAAAATTACCAAAATCGACAGAAACAGTTTTTCACCCACAAACAATTGGTGAGCACAGTGGGATATTAAATCTCTGGGTTGCAACTCCAATTTCCAGAAGATGGTCGGTCTTAGAACTGAGTCCATGATCCCAAATTCCACTCATACTCTGGCGAATGACAATGTCTCTTCCCCCAACAAGGCACATAATGGAGCAACCAATGAAGAAATTCCAAGACTGGCCAAATTGGCACGCGTTCAGGAGGTCCACACAAGGAACATGGACCTGATGAAGGAGACGATAAACAACATACTCAACTTTCTTGTCAGAATTATGATGAGTGCCAAATATTGCATATTTATACATCTATTTATTGGCATTTAACTCATCTTTTGTGCTCAGGAATCAGATATTATCCCATATTCTGTATTCTCCTTGTTTTCAAGAATAAATATTTGTATTAATTAATTTTGTGTTTTTAGGTAATAAATAAAGTTCGGAGAAATTGAGGAGCCGAAAGAGCGAAGAATTGGAGACAAGCGTCTATGGAACAGAAAGCCAAAGCCCGCGCGCGCAACAGTTGCAACCCAACAAGTAGCAACTCATCTACAAGACATGGGCTTGAGCTAAACCCGACCCGTGACCCGGATCCGAACCCGCTCATCCCGAGCCGTTGAGATCTCGCCCAGATGCATCCTACGGTCGCTCCTTCGCTCACATCTATTTCTCGATGCTCCGCTCAACACCAAATCAACCCAATACTTCCTCAACCGTTCAGATCTTCTCCAGCTAAATCCAATGCTCGCTCCGCCTTCCTCATCAAACTTCGATGCCCCCCGCCTCACAACGAAACCTCCTACACCAATACCCCCACTCGAGCAAATCCATTTCCTCTTCCTTATTCTCTTTCTTCTCCCATACCTCTGCAGAACCCATCCCTTCTCCTTTACCTCCCTCGCCTGATGCAGAGCCATCATCACCACCACCACTCCTTCTTCTGTCGCAATCATCACTAGCTCCTTCTCCGCACTCTCTCTCTCAATTATCTCTTTCATAGCTTCTCATCAACCTAGAAGCTAGGTTAGAGATAATTAGTGTTAGGGTTTCACCAAACCCCCATGCATGGTCGATTCGAGTCGTCGTGGACGCGTCAAGGCGGAGAGAGCAGTTTGGGTCGGTATAGTTGTTAGTTACAAATGTTTTGTGAGTTATAAATTCATGTTTTGGATGTAATAGAAAAGAGAAAATTTGAGGGTTCATAGTTTATTTTACATTTTGAATTTTAAGTCTTTTACCATGCTTATGATGTTCTAAATTATTTTGCTAGGATTAAAAATGAAACCCTAAATCTATGTTCTGTGGTTTAACTTCATTTGAATTGTTCTTGGCATGTTTTAAGTTATAAGATAAGCTCAATTTTAACACCTCATTGCTCTGCTCTCACAATGAATGCCTTGTATCCATTGTAGTTAGGATAACATTGTGTTGAGTGTGTTTCAGCTCTTGTTTTAATTATCATTGCTAACTCTTTGACTAGTTGTGCTTAGATAGACAACTAGTGCTCTGTAGTAGTATTCTTAGCTTATTAATTGAGTTATCCCATGGTGAAACCTCCTAGATAAGTGATAGAGTTGACATACTATCCTTACCTGCCATAGGAACAAGAATATTCAAGCTAGTTGAATAACATAACTTGAATTAGAGGTGGATTTGATAATCCTAGTGCGTGTAACTTCAACACTTGTATTTCATCTTACTTTTAGCCTTGAAACCTTCATCTCAGTCGTAAAGACTATAAACAAAGTCATATATTTGAATTACCTTCCCTGAAAACAGTTGAGAAACACTTAGAACAATCTTGCACACACTAGTTCTCTGTGGAATGACCTGTGCTTGCCACTGCCTCCAAAGGCACTGTGCACTTGCAGATAAGACGTAGGAAATCACTTTTACAGACCTACCAAGTTTTTGGCGCCGCTGCCGGGGAATTGGTAGTGTGCCATGTTGATCATTTGCTTTTCTTCACTGTTTTATATCCCATCATTGTATATATATGCTCTGAATCCTTGTTTTTAGTTTCTCTTAGCAAAACTTAGCTGTAATTTTGTTATCTCTGCATCTTTCATTGTGTTCTGTCATTGTAATCTCTAGCTTAGTAGTTCATCTGTTCATACTTTTAGCTGTAGTTTTCATTATAGTTTTGCATTATTAGTTTAATCCTGTTATTTTCATTGTTTTTCAACCCATCTATGTATATTTCTGCCTTGTATTGTTATGTTTAGCACTTTATTAGAGTAACTTAGCTGTTAGTTTCTTATGCTTGAATTTTTTATTTGCACCCTGCATCTGTGAATACAATTCGATTAGCCATATCTCGATTATCATAACTCAAGCATCTCATTACATATCATAGTTAGCCCATATGAGCTGCAGATCTGCATTCCCAATGCAGATTAGCTGTTGATCTAGCAGCTTGTGTACACTACATGATAATCCTGCATTGTTGGCTTAACTACATCCTGTAGCTCTCAGCTGCCATAACCCTGTAGTTTACTTTGAGTCGCCTAATATCATCTTGTGGCTAAACTTCGCCTCGTGCATAACTCGAGCTCGACATTGTAGCACTATAGCTCTTTTGCTTAAATTGTGCAATATTGAGAACAGAGTTTGAACTCTTGAGTAACAAAGTCTTTCTTTGTCTTTCTTAAGCAAGCCAAGGAGGAGAAGAAAAAGCGCAGGACCATAAGTGGATTTGCCTAAACCCAGTTTTTATACTGGTGGTATTGTGTTTCTATCCTTGCTTGCATAACTGATTTAGCATGCTTGCCTGTTTAATGATCTTTTGAAACTCACCTTTGAGTCATTGCTCTGTGAGTGTTGTAACTCTTAGCCCCATCAACCCCTGAGCTCTGAGTTTGACATCAACTCAGACTTTTGGTATCTGAGTGAGTTGATGCCACAAACTCAACTGAGCCAGTTGATAACCTCATTTTTGCACCTAAGCATGCCCTATAACTCTTTGAAACATAATTGAATGATGGCCTAGCTTCCTTGCTAAGTATTGCTTACACCTGAAGTGTTGGTGTGCTCTGTGCCTTGCCTGACATTGCCCTGCTCCCTTGCTAGCCCCCTGAAGCTGCAAGTTTGAGTTAGCCTGTGAAAGCAAGCCAAGTTAACATCAACCCTACATCTTGCAAGCTCTTTGTCCTGTTGTCAAGCATGTTAAACATATTGATATGATTGTATAACCATTTGTGTTGTGAAAACCAAAGGAGTCAACTGACCCTGTTGACATCAACGAAACTTGTTGAAACACTGTCATCTGACTATCCTAGTCATTTGCTGAGCATGCTATAAACCCCTTTGACAATTAAGCCATCTGACCTCAACTGAGTGAGTTGACTTCACCCACTCAGTACCCTGAGCATGTTGTGAGATGCTAAAGCATATTCATTTGTAAAAATTTGCCACTTGCTGCCTGTATGCATAAATTGTTCAGTGACTATTCTGGTGTTAGCATTGATCTGATCTGTATCATGTTGATGGTGTGAACCACATGCCCTGCAAATTTTCTTGAAATTGTGCTTCTGCTGCTATTTACATCTGTGCACCAATTTATGCAATATGTGTGTGACCTGTGGTGTTTGAATGAGCTGTTGAATAGCAGAGTTTGTGTTAGAAACTAGGTTGGTTTTCAAATACACAAACCTTGTACATGCTTCACCATTGAGTGAGCACACCCATTACCATGTGCACATCACAAAATTTTTGAGTCTCTTTTGCACCTGCCAACAAGCCAGTGCTGTGAATTGCAATCTTGTGCTATATTGAGAGCTGCACTTGGTCCTGTCTTGTGCTGTGAAGTGCAGGAGCTGTGCTGTTGCATAAGCTCCCCTGTACACCAACCAATTGTTGTATTTCTTGTGCTTTGCCTGATCAGGGCTGCACATAACCTACCAGGCTGTGCACACAACCATTGGATGAGCTTGCCAAGCTCTGCACAAACTGAACCCTGTGCCAAATAGTTGGGCTGAAACAAACCCTTGACAGCTAAGCCCACCTTAGTTGAGCTGCTGGGCTAACAGAAACCCACATACCTGGGCTGAACAAAACCTGGGCTGTACATTTTTTACACCCAACCTGGGCTCTTCTTCTGCACCAAACTAAGCCCACATCTTTTGGGCTAGAGTCAACCTATTCAGTTGGGCTTCGTAACTTCAAAGAGCCATCTTTTGGGCTTGAGTCTTGTTTTAGTGGGTCACTTTTGAGTTTTTGCTTATCTGTGTTGATCTTGCTTGTATGTTAACATGCTAGATGCGAAAATAAAAACAAGAATACTGGCTAGGCTATGATTGTGTCTTTTAGAGACCAAACAAATCGACTAGTTAGAATCCGCCCGACGAAATCGTAAGCATACCCGATTCTTCAACCGAAAACCCAAGCCTGCACCTATCTGAAACAGAGACCATGGGTGATGAACCAAACCCACCCCGTAGTCTCAAGGACTACATGTACCCAACTAGGGCAAGTCAGCCCTCTTACATCATTCTGCCAGCCGATGCTTGTCAGTTTGAACTGAAAGCAAACACCATTCACATGCTACCCGTGTTTAGAGGGGTCGATGCTGAGAACCCATACCATCACGTGAGAGACTTTGAGGATATTTGTGGGACTCTGCGTTTTAACCAAATGCCAGAGGAGACCCTCAAATTGAGATTGTTTCCTTTTCTCTCGAAAGACAAAGCCAAGTCTTGGCTACATGCCCTACAACCACAAATCCATTAGAACCTGGGACGACCTCACAAAAGAGTTTTTCAAAAAGTTTTTCCCAAACCATAAGACGGCGACAATTCGCCAAAGTCTAAATGGTTTTGTGCAATTAGAAGACGAAACTCTAGCAAAGTACTTGGAGAGATTCAATGAATTATTACTCCAATGTCCCCACCATGGTTTTGAAAAATGGAGACTCGTCCAAATTTTGTATGAGGGTCTAGATGTTAGAACCCGTACCACAGTCGAGTCAATGTGCAATGGTGCATTTATTGACAAGAGTGTTGATGACGCTTGGACTTTCTTAATCGAAGTCGCTGAAAAGACTCAACAGTGGGAGTCCATCCGTGAACCGAGAAGGACTACCCCTGCACAAAATGTTCATAGAATCGAGTCTGACTTCGAGGGAAATGCAAAATGGCATCTTTGGCCCGGAGAATAGAAGTGCTTGAGTTGGAAAAGAATGTAAAATCTAATGCCCCTACTCTCCGTGACCAAATTGATATGGCCACTTGTGCCGCATGCCATAGTTTTGACCACTTAGTGGACAGCTGTTCAGACTTGCACGCATTTCAAGAGTCCAAAACCGAGCAAGCCAATGCATTGTACCATAGGCAAGAGAACAATCCTTATTCTCAAACCTACAACCCAGGGTGGAGGAATCACCCTAACTTCTCATGGTCCAAAGGACCGGTACAAGGGGGACCAACAAATAACAACCAAGGATACTCATATCCTAGAAACCCCAAGTACCACCACACCCTCGCACTTCTATAGAGAAAAAGACTAGCTTGGAAGACTGTGTCGTTCTGTTAACCCAAGGTCTTTCAAAACTTGAGAAAACTACCGACCAACATCTCACAAACCTAGATCTTAATATAGGGCAAATCTGTGATACATTGAATGAGAGAGAGAAAGGAAAATTCCCTAGTCAACCCCAACAAAATCCAAAGACTGTGTTTCAAGCAGGCTCCTCAACCTGCAATGAAACTTCACATAGTCAAGCTAATGCTGTCACCACTCTCCGTAGTGGTAGGATTGTTGAGAACCATGTAGGTGTACCACCTTCAAGTGAGTCTACATCAGACTCCCAAGTACACACAACACCACAGAAAACATCTACCAGTAGAGAAAGAATCGAGCCCATTGATAAAACCAAGAGTCCTACTAATGTAGATGTTCCTCTCGCAAATCATGTACCCGTTGCTCCATTCCCACGAGGTTGGTACAACATAGGGGGGTACCCAATACAACGAGATTTTGGAAATTTTCAAAAGAGTTAACATAAACATTCCATTTCTCGAAGCAATCAGGCAAATACCTGCCTATGCTAAGTTTTTGAAGGACCTGTGCACACAAAAGCGAAAGCTTCATGTGCATAAGCGTGCCTTTATCACCGAGCAAGTAAGTTCAATTATTGAAAACAAAACACCACCTAAGTTTAAAGACCCGGGTAGCCCAACTATCTCTTGTACTATAGGTGACCATACAATCGTAAAAGCTTTATTGGACTTAGGAGCTAGTGTAAATCTACCGCCATATTCTGTATGAGCGGTTAGGTCTTGGGGAATTGCAACCCACTCCTGTTACGCTACAATTAGCGGACAGATCTGTGAAAGTCCCTCGGGGAATCGTTGAAGATGTGCTAATCAAGGTTGATAAATTTTATTTCCCCGTGGACTTCATTGTGTTAGACACTCAACCTGTGCATAATCCTGAAAATCATATTCCCGTTATCTTAGGACGTCCCTTCTTGGCAAAGTCAAACGCTATCATAAATTGTCGTAGCGGGATATTGAATTTGTCTTTTGGCAACATGACTGTAGAACTGAATGTCTTTCGTGTGAACCAACAACCCATAGAGTGTGATGATGATGAATTGCACGAGGTTAACATGATCGAGAGTCTGATTCAAGACTCATTGTCTGACATCTTACCTGTAGATCCTGCAGAAGCATGTTTAGACAATTTTGACTTAGATCTCTTCAGTTCTGAGTACATTAGTGAAGTCCACTCTTTTCTAGAGTCTGTGCCACCCATGGATATTGCTAAATGGCAGAATGCAGTGGAACCTCTTCCACTCTCTGATACCAAATCTGCCCCACCTCTTGACACACCACCTAAGCTTGATTTGAAACCATTACCTGATACCTTGAAGTATGCTTTCTTAGGTCCTTCTAAGAGTCTACTTTACCTGTGATTATTGCATCATGTTTAGACACAGAACAGGAAAGTAGACTCTTAGAAGTACTTCAAGAACATAAAGGAGCCTTAGGTTGGACCATTTCCGATCTTAAGGGTATAAGTCCCACAATTTGCATGCATCACATAAACCTTGAGGAGAACACTAAACCATCTAGGGAAATGCAAAGGAGACTTAACCCCAACATGAGAGATGTTGTCAAGGGTGAGATCTTGAAACTGCTTGATGCGGGTATCATTTACCCCGTCCCCGATAGCAGCTGGGTCGGTCCCATTCGGTAGTACCCAAGAAGTCTCGGCATTACCGTAGTTCAAAATAAGATGAACGAGCTTGCCCCACCCGTGTGACCACGGGGTGGCGAGTTTGTATTGATTATAGAAAATCAACACAAGTAACCAAGAAAGACCATTTTCCCCTTCCCTTCATTGACCAAATGCTTTGGAAAGGTTAGCAAAACATAGTCACTAATGCTTCTTAGATGGCTATTCTCGCTACAACCAAATTCACATAGCACCCGAAGACCAACAAAAGACCACATTTACATGTCCTTATGGAACATTTGCTTATCGTCGTATGCCTTTTGACTGTGCAATGCACCCGCTACTTTTCAACGTTGCATGATGAGCATATTTTCCGACATGGTAGATAAGTTTCTTGAGATTTTTATGGATAATTTTTCTCGTGTTTGGGTCTTCTTTTGATGAGTGTTTGCATCACCTCACTTGTGTGCTTTGATTAGGTGTAAGGAAAAGAGTTTGGTCTTGAATTGGGAAAAATGTCATTTCATGGTTAACTCAAAGCATTGTTCTAGGGCATATCATCTCGGAAAAAGGCATAGAAGTAGACAAAGCCAAGGTAGATCTCATTCAACACTTGCCTCAACCTCGTTCGTGAGGGACATCGGATCATTTCTAGGCCATGCGGGTTTTTACCGCCGATTTATCAAAGACTTTAGTAAAATTTCACGACCTTTGTGCAATCTTCTTGCAAAAGATGTTGCATTTGTCTTTGATAATGCGTGTAAGAAAGCCTGGGAACAATTGAAGGCTCTCCTTACATCCGCCTCTTTCTGATCGGACCACCCGATTGGTCATTACCATTTGAGATTATGTGTGATGTGTCTGACTATGCTGTAGGAGCTGTTTTGGGCCAAAGAGTAGACAAACTCCCTTATGTGATCTACTATGCTAGTAAAACACTTAATGATGCTCAACTGAATTATTCCACAACTGAGAAAGAGTTGCTAGCTATTGTATTTGCATTAGATAAGTTTAGATCTTATTTGATAGGGTCTAAGGTCATCATTTATTTTGATCATGCTGCATTGAGATATGTTTTGTCTAAAAAAGATGTTAAGGCTCGTCTAATTCGATGGATACTCTTGTTACAAGAGTTTGACCTCGAAATTCGAGATAAGAAAGGATCAGAGAATGTTGTTGCTGATCACTTGTCTAGGTTGAATGTCGAACCTTCTGATGAATCTGTGCTAATTAGGGAATCATTCCCTAATGAGCAATTGATGCTTGTGTCTGAAATGCCCTGGTTTGCTGATATTGTGAACTACCTTGCTACAGGTAGAATGCCCTTGCATTGGTCTAAACAAGGCCATTCTAAGTTCTTGGCTGAAGTTAAACACTTTCTTTGGGATGACCCATATTTGTTTAAGTACTGCCAAGACCAAATCATTAGGAGATGTGTCCCCAATTCTGAACAAAGGGACATCATCTCTTTCTGTCATGACCATGCATGTGGAGGCCACTTTAGTGCCAAGAAAACTGCTGCAAAGATCTTGCAAAGCGGTTTCTATTGGCCAACACTGTTTAAGGATAGCCATGCGTTTTGTGTTGCTTGTGACCGATGCCGAAATTAGAAGTATCACTAAGAGAAACATGATGCCCTTACAACCCATTTTGATTGTCGAGCTGTTTGATGTTTGGGGTATTGATTTCATGGGTCCATTTCTTAACTCTGAAGGTAAGTTATACATTCTTGTTGCTGTTGATTATGTCTCTAAGTGGGTAGAGGCCATTGCATCCAAAACCAACGACCATAAAGTTGTTATTTATTTTCTTAAGGAGAACATTTTCTCCCGTTTTGGAACCCCTAGGGCAATAATCAGTGATGGAGGTAGTCATTTCTGCAATAGACCCTTTGAATCACTAGTGCGCAAGTATGGAATCACTCATAAGGTCGCAACACCTTACCATCCTCAAACCAAAGGGCCAAGTAGAAGTTTCTAATAGGGAAATTAAGCATATCCTTGAGAAGACCGTCAATCCTTCTAGGAAAGATTGGTCTTTGCGCTTAAACGATGCTTTATGGGCCTATAGAACTGCATACAAGACTCCCATTGGGATGTCTCCTTACAGACTTGTGTACGGGAAAGCATGTCATTTACCTCGTTGAGTTAGAACACCGTGCATATTGGGCTGTGAAGAAGTTGAATTTTGATCTTGATAAGGTGGAACCCGTGAAAACTTCAACTAAATGAGTTAGAAGAGTTGAGAAATGATGCATATGATAGTGCCAAAACGTACAAACATAGGATGAAAGTGTTTCACGACAAGCGCATTCTCTGCGCAAGTCTTTCACCCCAGGTCGAAAGTTTTATTGTACAACACTAGATTGCATTTGTTTCCGGAAAGCTACGTTCTCGATGGTCGGTACCATTCTTGGTACGTCACTGTTTTTCCCCATGGAGTTGTAGAAGTTGAAAACCCAAGCAAACAAGAACATTTTCAAAGTCAATGGTCAGAGATTGAAACCATTTCTGGAGCATCTTCCACCAGAAGTTGAGACCGTCGACTTGGAAGACCCCATCTACGTGGACTGATCTAGTTCACTTGTGTACATACATATGGACTAAAAATCCATCATCGTCCCCTTTTATTTTTATTTTTTTTTTGCATAGTTTTTGATTTGTGCTAACCAACCTTTTTGTCTTGCGCTCTGGTTGTTTTCTTTCAAAGCATTCATCCTCCTTTGGTTTAGCAACATCATTGTACATCCCACCCTCTTCCCTTTTCTCTACTCAAAGATAGTTCTCTTGGTATGTGACTGTTTAAAATTTTATCATATGTTGACACATTGAGGACAATGTTTGATTTAGGTTTGGGGGTGCATTTGCATGTAGAGTTTTTAGTCTTTGTTTTACTTCATTTGAAAAAAAAAAAGAAAAAAAAAGAAAAAAAAATGTATGTTTTTCAAGTTTTTGTAAAGTTCAGAAGTTCATCATAAGTTATTGAAGACCGAAGACCGAAGATTGAAGACGTTTCTATGAATGCTGAGAGAGTGATATTAATTTCCGATCGGGTGAGAAGGTAAGTGAGTACTCCCATCCTTGCTAATGGTTGATTTCCTTTCTTAGAGATCTTGAGAAAAAGATTCTTTTGTCCACACTTCGTGGAGTCTCCGTAAATTATTTCGGAAGGTTATCCTTCTTACCTACAACGTGTGCGGGATTTCTCTCTTTATTCCCCGCTCGCACACATGAGAGACTAAAAAAGCGATCTTTTTGAGTGCAATTATCATAAAACCCTAATAGTGAGGCGGAAGTCGAGGCTTATGATCACAATCGAATCCGAATTCTTTCATATGGTATGGTTACTTCTCGCTCGCACTTAAGGATGAGAATGCGTTCTTTGATAGTTCTAACTTCGTGTTACTAGCATGCGAAACTCTATGTCCTCATAGCTCCTTGGATGCTTGAGACTCTTTTACACTCGGAAGTTGGAGAAGGTTTTGTGGGTACACCTCTCGGTAAACCCTCACGAGACTACAACTCGTCCACTAGGGACACCTAGGGGTTTAAAGGCTTAGTGCATACGCTAAATGCATTCGAGAAACCTGCGACAGGGGTATAATTAGGATTTCTTCATTTCTCGTTTCACTTGAGGACAAGTAAAATTCGGAGTTTAGGGTATTTGATGAGTGCCAAATATTGCATATTTATACATCTATTTATTGGCATTTAACTCATCTTTTGTGCTCGAGAATCGATATTATCCCATATTCTCGTATTCTCCTTGTTTTCAAGAATAAATATTTGTATTAATTAATTTTGTGTTTTTAGGTAATAAATAAAGTTCGGAGAAATTGAGGAGCCGAAAGAGCGAAGAATTGGAGACAAGCGTCTATGGAACAAAAGCCAAAGCTCACAAGGCGTTTGAAGTTGCAACCCAACAAGTAGCAACTCATCTACAAGACATGGGCTTGAGCTAAACCCGACCCGTGACCCGGATCCGAACTCCGCTCATCCCGAGCCGTTGAGATCTCGCCTGGATGCATCCTACGGTCGCTCCTTCGCTCACATCTATTTCTCGATGCTCCGCTCAACACCAAATCAACCCAATACTTCCTCAACCGTTTCGGATCTTCTCCAGCTAAATCCAATGCTCGCTCCGCCTTCCTCATCAAACTTCGATGCCCCCGCCTCACAACGAAACCTCCTACACCTATACCCCCACTCGAGCAAATCCATTTCCTCTTCCTTCTTCTCTTTCTTCTCCCATACCTCTGTAGAACCCATCCCTTCTCCTTCACCTCCCTTGCCTGATGCAGAGCCATCATCACCACCACCACTCCTTCTTCTGTCGCAATCATCACTAGCTCCTTCTCCGCCACTCTCTCTCTCAATTATCTCTTTCATAGCTTCTCATCAACCTAGAAGCTAGGTTAGAGATAATTAGGGTTAGGGTTTCACCAAACCCCCATGCATGGTCGATTCGAGTCGTGGACGCGTCAAGGCGAGAGAGAGCAGGTTTGGGTCGAGATAGTTGTTAGTTACAAATGTTTTGTGAGTTATAAATTCATGTTTTGGATGTAAGAGAAAAGAGAAAATTTGAGGGTTCATAGTTTATTTTAGATTTTGAATTTTAAGTCTTTTACCATGCTTATGATGTTCTAAATTATTTTGCTAGGATTAAAAATGAAACCCTAAATCTATGTTCTGTGGTTCAACTTCATTTGAATTGTTCTTGGCATGTTTTAAGTTATAAGATAAGCTCAATTTTAACACCTCATTGCTCTGCTCTCACAATGAATGCCTTGTATCCATTGTAGTTAGGATAACATTGTGTTGAGTGTGTTTCACTCTTGTTTTAATTATCATTGCTAACTCTTTGACTAGTTGTGCTTAGATAGACAACTAGTGCTCTGTAGTAGTATTCTTAGCCGATTAATTGAGTTATCCCATGGTGAAACCTCCTAGATAAGTGATAGAGTTGACATACTATCCTTACCGCCATAGGAACAAGAATATTCAAGCTAGTTGAATAACATAACTTGAATTAGAGGTGGATTTGATAATCCTAGTGCCCGTAACTTCAACACTTGTATTTCATCTTACTTTTAGCCTTGAAACCTTCATCTCGAGTCGTAAAGACTATAAACAAAGTCATATATTTGAATTACCTTCCTTGAAAACAGTTGAGAAACACTTAGAACAATCTTGCACACACTAGTTCTCTGTGGAATGACCTGTGCTTGCCACTGCCTCCAAAGGCACTGTGCACTTGCAGGATAAGACGTAGGAAATCACTTTTACAGACCTACCAAATTACATCGTATTTGAGTGTCTCGCTCACCCCGAAATTCCAACACTGGGGACTGACGCCCCGAATGATCGTTCTCAGGTCAACAACTTCACCACCAATCAGAAACCAATGAACCAGGAAGCAGCAGCGTTGGTGGAAAGTGTATGTGAACTTCTGCATATTTCAAAGGACCAACGAGCGAGACATTTCTTTGCGATTAATCAAATAGCCCTAGACGCGTGTTTGGTTCCTTTACACTCGGAGACTTCAAGAATATCAGAGATGTCCGTCAACAATGTTACATTTACTGAAGACGACATGATGGCAGAAGAAGGACATAACCGGGCACTACACATCACTGCTCGCATCAAGGATTCAGATTCCAAATGGGCCCTCATCGACACGGGAGCGTCCTCCAATGTTATTACTCTCAGAACGCTCAAGACAGCCAAGGTGCGGCCAAGAAAAATTATATGGCAGACTACCATGATGACAGATTTCGAAGGCAACCAAACTAGCACGTATGGATACATCGGCTGAATCATTAGTGGGACCAATCCAGTCGAAGGTAAAGTTCGAAGTAATCGAGAAGGAGCCAGACTACCATATGATACTGGGAAGACCGTGGCTCCACGATAACATGATCATTCCTTCAACATATCACCAGTGCCTAAAGACCAAGTTGAATGAAGAAGTTATTCGCATCCCGCGTCGTTATCTCCTTATACACCAATATGTGTGTTGATGGTGGATTTTCGTTTAAGGTTAAATTTGTAAAAAACCAGAAAAATCATGCGCTGACATCTTGTAAAAGATAAAGCCATTTATAAGTGTTGGATACTCCCTCACTTAATTCACCAAGAATGGAGCATGTAGCAACAATCCCATTCTGTGAATACGTGAAATTCCTCCGGGTTGGAGCATGTGGCAACAATCCCTTCCTGTGAATTTCATATCAGCCTTGTATTTTCAGTACTCATTATCAGTGTGGCATGACGACTGAGTGTTACTCTTACTGAGTAACACGAACCTCCAAGCACTATAATGAAACCATGTACGAAATACCCGTACAGGTGACTCTCGGTGTGTTATACTAGCCCGAGCCCCTCTCGGTGTGTTATACTAGCCCGATTGAGCCCTCTCGGTGTGTTATACTAGCCCGATTGAGCATCCTGACTGACCGTATCGGTCCGGATATGATCCGATCGCAGTCATCCAACTCCATAAGCATGATTGGATGACCCCGGATCAATTCCATCACCCCCAAGCAGGTATGGAATACCCACGGCCCGACCCCGCATGGTCGGTCATTGGCCTAGCTTGCCAAGAAACCGTTCATACAAAGCATTATGGACGGAAAACCCTAAATTAGGGTTTGCGGCATATTACATGTGTCGCAAATCAGTCTCAACCATCCATCTTCGCGGTATAGATGGAGGGTATAGATGTAGACTCAAAGGGCCCAGAGCATGTCAACACGATCACCGTGGGCCCACCTACACACTTGACCAATCGGTCAAGACCAACCACGCATGGTTGTAACAAATTCGTACGCCCAAACAAGGAGTGGCGCACGGCTTTTGAAAGCCAAAATTAGGGTTTCAAGCCATCACGCGCGTCCATCTTCTCCGGCACGAATGGAGGGTCACAGATTAGATTAAGCAAGGGCCGGTCATACCAGCATGACCAAGAGCCCATCTACCTCCTCATGTGTTCGGCCAAGGCATATCATGCCCGGTCAATCCAAAACGTGCGTCCAAACTAGCATGGCCGCGCCTCCCAAACCACGAACTGATCTCAACCGCTCAACTTCACCGGATGATTTGAGTGGCTTAGATCACGTTTTCATGGGATAGTCAGGTATAGGTGTGAACGCCTACCGCCTACTCGCTGGTATGATCGACCAAGACCGTCCAAGATGTATCGTCTTGAAACGCGTGCCCAAACTAGGGATGTCACGCCTGGGTTTTCCAACTCCTTTGCGGCAATGGATTTCCAAGAAACCGATCTCAACCACTCAACTTTACCTAAGTTAAATTGAGTGGCCTAGATCGCGCCTTCATGGGACTGTAAGGTATGGGCGTGCACACCGGCATGCCGTCTACACACATGCCCGGTCGGTCCTCTCCAAATCCCTTTCCATGCTTGGTTTCGACAAAGCTGAAGAGTGATGCTTGCGCACCTCTTCAAAAACCCTAATATTCATTAACGGTCGCAGATGAGTGTCTCAAAGATCATCTCATCCGTCCAACTTCACCAGCTTGGTTATACAACCCCGGTCGGGAGTTATTTGGTCGAGGCGTCATTACCCATCACTTTACCACACTATAATGCGATGCACTATAAAATACACATGATACTTCACAAGTATCGACTTCCCGAATAACACGGTTATTCAATTCAAGATTACATGCTATCTTTCGTGGATCCACGATCCACACATTCCGGTCATCAATCATGTCACAAACGGGGATACATACTGGGGTATTGGTGCGGCGGTTTACGTGCAGCGTGCAACGCACCATTACAAGAACATGTCGGGAAGTCATGGACGGTTAGAGATGAACATGAGAAGTGGGCAAGACTGGTCGTGTGGCACCGACGCACAACTCCACAACTCTATCACTCCACTTCCCACGAGAGACGTGAATGAGGCTCAATGACTTGTATAAATAGGTTCTCCGCCCTATTTCAAACAACAACACAAGTTCGGACGAGACAAAAAATCAAGTGTTAATACAAAAATCGTATTCAAACACCCGCAGCCTGCTTGCATCAACCGCAAGCCTGCTCACTTTTCTTACAAGTCATAAGCAAGCCAACACCTTCACAATCTCAACACCTTCTTCGCTTCCCTCCCTAAGATCAACCCCATCTCCTTCACTTTGTGACCGAAACAAGTCTGGAACGGCCATTTCTTGGTTTAGGCGGGACTTGCACAGATTGATCTCTCGAATCTACAAGCACTCACCGCGCAGTTCATTTGTTTAAAGGTTTAAATTCATTCCTCATCCACACCCCAAATTACCAAATTCTGCAGGAGTAGTTTTCACCCATAAACACTGTGGTATGGAGATGTTCGAACCGAAGGAAAATTCACGGGACTCGTCAAGAAAATTCCACTGCACTCCACTCCCGACATGGACTTCAATTGAAGAAAAGGACAGGCTCGCATCGCTGCGCAAAGAGACCCGATCTTGCACCATCTCTCCAAAAGAAAAGCACACCAATTTCTCCTCATCAAACGGAAGTATGGCTCATACTCATACCAAGCGGGAGCGGGCTTTTATTGCAAGTTGTGACAAAAAAGGGAAAACCGTATATCGGCGCCGCTGTTAGCAATTAGCAGGGGAGACTACCACCCAGTCTCTCCGCACAATGGAATTCAATCACAACAGCGAGTCACAAGAGGAGGTGCCGGATGTACCACGACAACTGCATGACGGAACCAACTCCACCACAGATGAACTCGAAGTTATCAACATCGGAAGCGAGGAATTTCCACGGCCTATCTCCATCAGCTCAACTCTATGTGCCGACGAACGTGCAAAACTTGTGGACCTTCTTAAGGAATATCAAGACGTATTCGCGTGGACGTACGAGGAAATGCCTGGCTTGGATGAGAAACTGGTCACTCATCATCTACATATAATACCCTAATCCAAACCGGTCAAGCAATCTCCAAGATAGTTCATACACGATGTGGAAGAACAGATCAAGGCGAAAATTCAAAAATTACTAGCCATTGGTTTCATCAAACCCATTCACCATCCCACTTGGTTGGCCAATGTGGTTCCTGTAAAGAACAAGAGCGGCCAAATCAGGTGCTGTGTTGATTTTAGGGATCTGAACAAATGCTGCCCCAAGGATGATTTTCCTCTTCATAACATTGATATGCTGGTAGACGCCACCAGAGGAGACGGTATGTTCTCTTTCATGGACGGATACAAATGGCTACAATCAAATAAAGATGTATGAGCACGATGCAAGTAAGACAGCTTTTTCGAACTCCTCTCGGAAACTTTTACTATCTTACCGTGATGCCTTTCGGTTTGAAAAATGCTGGCACCACCTACCAACGCGCCATGACCGCAATTTTCCATGATATGATGCATAAGCAAGTTGAAGGCTACGTGGATGACATAGTGGTCAAGTCAAAAACCCGGGCGGCCCATACAGAGGTTCTGCGACAGGTGTTTGAAAGGTGTCGTGAATACAAACTAAATATGAATCTGTAGTAGCAGGAAATCCCACACTACACCCCTCACTATATTTTGGTTAATTAGTCCATTGAAAGTTGCATAATTGAGAATGTTTATTGATTAATTTCATGAGTTCTACACAAGAAAAGTAGAATCACACTTAGCAAGTAAAACACTCTTAAACTTTCTCTCTCCTAATGACTTGCCTAACAATTCTAAAAAGATCTCTCTCACAAAAGACTCACTCGACCCTTTATATAGGGTAATACATAGTGGATGACAATAAGCTATCCTTTATTTTCTGGAATGTCTCGCGAAGTGTCGCCAGTGTACAACTATTCAATCTCGCGACACTTCTTAACCTCGCCGATCTCACGTCTTCTTTATGTCTCGCCCGTCGTTATTCTTTGCGTCGTTTATTTTAGCTCTCTGCGATCGCCTCGCGACATCGTTGTTTATTAACTTCCCGCGAGTCCTCGTACGTTGCGATATTATGGTCCTACATCTTGCCTCTTTTTCCTTGAATGTTGCTTGAAGAGCGATTTTTAAGGAAAAATCGTTGTTGTAATAATCTTTGGTCTTCGCCGATGAAGGAACGAGCGAAAGAATACCGGACTTGAAAAGTACGTACTTGCCTCTATTCTTTTGCGATGTTCAAGCTTCTTTGAGATATATGTGAAGTATCATCTCTTATCTCTCCTGCGAGGGGAAGAGTACCATGAGATTTTTACAATATTGTTACTGCGACTTCTTATCTTGATTTTGTACTTTTACACGGATTTTGATTATTACTATCATTTCTTGACACGTCTCTTTCAACCACTTTTTCTTGACCGTTCATGTCTCTTCGCATTAAATGACCTTGTTTTTCTCGAGGTTCTTTTCCCCTATATATAATTTTCTTTTCCCCTTCTTTTCATCTTTTAGCTTGTTTCTGCAACTTTTCTTTGATTCTCTCCTTCCGCAATTTGCGCTCCTGCTACTGCAAAGCTTTCCTTCATCCTTTCTAGCGCTGTTTTTAATCTCCAATCTTTCATCCATTCCCATACTTGATAAATGGCTTCCATCGATCGTGGATACAAAACTTCTTTTGAAGAAGTTCAACGTAAGTTGCACGAGAAGGGTTTTACTCTGTCAACCATTTCGATCAAGAACCTCATCCATTCTTTCTAAATCTTTTCTCGATCATCAATGTGATGATCAAAGATTATAGTCTCGCTCGGTCAGCTTCTCGCGGGACTTCCTATTCCCTTGTACAATCCTGAGTTGCCTTTATTTTATGAAATTTTGGCCCATGAAAAATTCTCTCGGGCTGTTTATCAATTAAGTGGCGATTGTATTCGCCTGATGCTTGAGTTCGCGAACCGCGGTGCAGGCAAAGGATCTTTATACCCTAATTCTGCTAGAAATCCCAAATTCGCAGATTTGGAAATAGCTGTTGAGAAATACACTGTGGAAAACTTTTTTGAAAATTACTCAGTGATAACTATGATGAATGCGAGATCTCGCTGGGGCGTTCGTCTGAAGAAAAATAATAATGTCTCTGAAGATAAATTACTCATGCAAGACATTGATTGGCACCCAGGTAATAATTCCTCTCCTCGTCATTCCAAAGACGAGAAATGGTGGGTCGTACCCTTGATCTTAAATGGTCCTTACATCGCGGGTTCGCATATTCTTCCTGCGAATCTCGCAGGATATCATCCTTGGGAATTCAAATGGCCTGAGAAGGCAAAAGAAGTATGTTTCCTACTCCAAATTTTTGCTTTCGCAACTTTCTTTTTTTACGATTGCTTGAGTTTGTGAAATCTTTCGTATAACTGGAGTTGAAAAGAAGCTACAAAAGGGATCCGTCGGAGGATACTTTGACATTGCTTCGATCGCTTATGAGTGAAGTAAGAAGTATTTCCCCTTTTTTTTTTTTTTTTTTTTTAACAATACTATTGCCTCTGTTTCTCAACTTTACACATTTGCGAAGGCTGAAGTTGAAAAAGTTGTTGCTGCGAAGACTAGAAGTAAGGGTAAAACTGTCGCTCGCAAGGGTAAATCCTCTGTCCCCTTAACTAAGAAGCGAAAGGTCCAATCCTCTTCTCGCCTTAGCTCAAGCTCTGAATCTTCTGACGAGGATAACCATGAATCGAATCTTTCTCTCGCCAAGAAGATTCCATCGACCAGTTTCTTCCATGGATCGGTTATCCAAAGATTTTCTCAGACTGTTTCAAGGAATGGGAGATGCTCCCTAGCTTCTCTTTGCGGAGCTCTCGCAAACGTGTGTAATGCTGCATTTTGGAAGGCAATAATTCATTCAATGGAGTCTCTAGAGTTGTGTCTCCCGATCTTTTGAATTGACTTGGGTCTCTCGGTATGTGTACAACATCATTTCCCTGCTAACTTTAAATTGTTTAAGTATATATATATTTTAATGATTTTTCTATCATCTTCTATAGGTTGGAAGATCTTCCTTTGTAGTTGCCTCAGACCTTGAGAGAAGACGCAATAATCTTGAAAAGAAGAATTTGCGGTTGAGCGAGAAGATTCAAGAATTAGAGACCGAAGTCTGCGTCATCTCGTGAGAAAGACGAGAGAATTCAAAAAGTTAAACACCGAACTTGATTCCCAAAAGGATAAGGTGTCCTCTCTTCAAAATGCCAATCAAAGCAACTTTATGGTATAAAATTTTACCTCCTTTTATTATTTTTATTTTAATGGTCGCCTATTGCTACTCGACTTATTACTTTCAGATGTATATAATCTCTCCGATGAGGCTATTCTTCTCCATACATTTCCTGATCCTATGGATAATAACCTTCTTCTCGCTCACCTCAACAACTCTTTAAGTAGTTCATCAAACAAAATTAACTCCCTTTCATTAAATGAACTTCAGACCAAATATCGTCTTTTAGAAATTGAACATAGATCCGGGTTTAAGTGTCGCCAACCAATTTAAACGAATGTTTCTCGAGTCCAATAAAGAAATCAAAATTTTGAGGAAGAAAATTAGTGACCATATAGATGATAAAGATCGCATTGCTAACAATGGTGCACAGGCATTAGCAACCTTTCAAAAATCTCTCCTTGAATTACAAATTGAGCGGGACGAATTGCTTCGCTGCAATTCCTTACTTAGTGAGCGAGAAGATCAAATTCGCTCCCTCCTCGTTATAAATAGTGACGATGAATTCGCACAGGCAGCGAAAGTTTTAGATAATGCCGTAAATAATCTAGGTGTTGATGTTAGTCTTCACGCCGAGCATACTTCCTTGGTTAAAGATATGATATCGATAGAGAAGGTTATTTGTTACACCTTACTACTTCTTACTTACGTAGTATTGCTTGTAAATTATTAACTTGTTGTTACTTATTTGCGAATCCGAGAAGAGGCTTCGAGGTTAGAATTAGAGAGCTTGAATCGAGAAGGAACAACTCGGGAATTTTCCAAAGAATTGAAGAACTTCAAACCGAAAAACAACAACTCGCCAAGAATCTCTCCCTTCGTAATAACAAGTATTCCAAGTTGAAGAAACAATTTGAAACAACAAAGTGGAGAACTTTAGTAATGATGTTTTTCGTTTTTACTTAATGGAGCCATGGAGTATGTTTGTAAACACCCGAACATCCCTCTCGCATACATATCCCCGGCTTCTTGAAAAGGTTCCCGAGAACTTGCCTGTCTCGGATGTTTCGATAGTGAAGTCGGCGAAGAAGAAAATTCTCGCGACGAGAATAATAAAACTGATGAATCGATGAAGAAGAAGAATCACCCAAGATGTAATTCTTTTTGTTTTCTTTTTCTTTGCGTGTAATATCTCGTGAATTCAATCTTCATTCTTTTTGTATCTTTGTTATAGTGAACTCTTTTTTCATGAATTCAATCTTCACTCCCTTTTTTGTTAGTTCTTCCTTGTAATATAATTGACTATCTTTATTGATGTATAACTCTTTCCTCGGAAGATGAATAACAATATTCCATCTTTTCCATTCCCATACTTGCCTTTGGTATTCATCTTCTGATGGAAGAAGTTAGTTATCCTCATGTATTTTGTTGAATAATAATTTTAGTGATATTGAAATGTATAGCCGCGGCGAGGTCGCAGATATCTTTATGAATTGAGAATTCTATCTCCCTCTTGCTTTGCGACAAGGTCGCAGTCGCCTCTACACTTTCATGCAAAGGCCCATTGACCTTGCCTTATCATTTTGTGTGGTCTTCCAAGTCGACCTCCCTAATTAGAGGTCCTCCCCCTCCATCAGTTCATTGCGGCAAAATCGCAGGGACGTCTTTACACTTGTATGTAATGACCCATTGATCTTGCCTTATCATTTTTCAAGTATTTTTGCCTCTGCAGGATGTTTTTGTTGCGACAATATGACAGGCCTAAACATCCTTGCGAATATAAAGCCCCATGACATTGCCGTCGTGCGACGAAATCGCAGGACGTCCGTACACTTTCATGTAAAGACCCCTTGATCTCGCCTTACCCTCGCGTTAGTATTATTGCCTCTGCAGATCATTGCACAAATATGACAAGCTAAGTCTCCTTGCGGAAACAAAGCCTTATGACATTTGCGTCTGTTTTGGCACTCCCTAATGGAGAGCACCGCCCTTATCATCTCCCCTGTTGCCCCTTCAAGGAGGCGAAACATCGGCCATACAAGACTAGCTCCTCCCATCCGGTCTTAACAACAACCAGTTTGTTTTCGCAGTCTCTTATCCCTTATACCTATATGGTTTATGGTTACGAGACCGCACCCTAAGTGGAGTTTTCTTTTCGGGCGAGTGCAAAGACATGCCAAGACTTGCCAAGAATGGCCGGGGTAGGTTCATCCATCCCTGGCACTCGCTCAACCGTGTACCTCGCGCCTTGTGCATCCACTGACTCCTAAGAAGAGACCCTCGGTCGCCCAACCAGGGTATAACCTACATATATAGTTGGGAATCCAAGGTACCTCTTCCGGATAGGCTTTCATGGGCCCCAAATTTTCATGACTCAAAGGCTTCGGGAGCGGTGTAACCTTCCACCCGAGCCACGGCGAGAGATACCCCTTTATATGACGCACTTTAGGTCTTACATTTGCCTCTTACGAAATGTTATTCGCGAACTAGGGTGTACGCCATAAAGGTTCGTCCCCATTCATTTGCGCATTTATATTTGTTAAATCATTCAATCATTCATGTTTCATTATTTGTCGATATTTGTTTGCGAAGTATTCGCACGCCTCTATTTCACTTGTTGTATTTCACTTTTCTTTCTTAGTCGTATTCTCATTTCACTCTTGGTCATGAGATTCTCGCACATCATTACTTCGCTTGTTACTTTGCATCCTGCCGTTATTGATTATTCACTTCTTATGCCTTTTGTTCCTCATATTTTTTGCTTCTTCATTGTTATAATATTGGTCCTGTCTCTAAGCATTCACCTCGCGGGTACGTTCAGCCTTCTCACTTCTATAGCATCTACCATTAATTTTTCCTTTCTCTGCTTCATTTCTCACATGTTGCTTCCAATCCTTTCTTTTGGCACTTCTTTCTTCGCAGTTTTCTATATCAACCTCATGGCACTGCTGCGACTCCTTCCAATCTCCCTGTATGATACCAATGCCATTTGGATGTGGGAATTTAATACATTGATGATATGTTGACGCGACTCCTAAAATTTCATGAAGCCATGGTCTCCCAATCAGCGCATTGTATGGAGATTCCACATCAACCACACGAAATAAAATATCGTTGGATAATCCTTGTAGAGGTATTCTCATGTGAACCTCTCCTTTTGGTTTGTTTGCAAAGTGCCGTTAAAGCCATATATCTTGTATGTCGAGGGAATTAAATCCTCATCTTTTCCGCCCATCGTCTTGTAGGTATGGTAGAAGAGAATATTCACCGAACTTCCCGTGTCGATTAGAATTCGGTTGATCGCCCAACAAGCTTCGCCTCTCATCATCTTCTCCATCAACTGTTTCGGGTTAATCTCTAGTCTCACAACCAACGGGCTATCGTGTGTTTCTCTTCCTTTTGGTACTTCATCTCAGAGAAAGAAATAGTCTTCAATCGCCACTTTTCTAATCACGTTGTCCTCGCTTGGACTCATTATTTCTTTATCATTAGCATCTCTCGCAAAGACTCTACCGAGCACGTTGTCATGAAAATCTTCGATGGTGCGATAGGAGTGGACGATAGAGTTGCAATTCAAATTCTTAGCTTTGGTTCCTACTTCTATCACAAATGTTTCCTTTCCTTTCGCCGACACTCGCTCTATGCATCTCTCGGTGGTGGTGGTAATGTCCGACTTGTTTCTTCTCCCTTTAGAAAGTGATTCAGCTTCCCCTGATCAATCATCCTGAGAATAATTCTTTTTATGTTTCTACAATCGTTTGTTTGATGCCCATGGAAGCGATGGTAAGAACAAAACTCATGACTTCTATCTCCTGGCGGTGGTTCCATTCCAACATTCCAAGGTGCTGGTACATTTTCCATCGCTTCCATGGGCATCTTAATTTGTTCCCATACTGTTCTATGATTTCTCTGCCCTCCACGGTTATTTTGCCTTCGTCCACCATAAGTTTCTTGCACATGATCTAGCCTCTGAATCTTATTATTGTCAAGTATGGTTATAGTAGTTCCTTTCTCGCTCAAACTCTTCTTGATCATGGCTTCCCATGGCTACTATCTTCTCGCTGTCCCTCATCGCCTCTCCTTGCTCGCTGTCCTTGCGAAGTGCTCGCCACTCAGTATTGATGAACTGAGGTAACAAGCTTGCGTTCGCAGCATTCGAGTTTGTGTTCGCAATCGGATAAGAATTCATTTCATTCTCGTCTTTCTTCTAAGGCGATATATTCTTCCCCTGTAATTCTCGCAGCTTCGCCATCGTGATTGTATTTTTGACTCTAAAAATTTGAATGTATAACAAGTTAGTCGCAAAGAGAGCATTCACAAATGAGAGGATGAGATATCTCTCTCAACCCGTCCCCGCCATTTCGCTACACATGGTTCTCCATCTCATTGTCAACTGCCTTAAGCTCTCGCCAACCCTTTGTTTCAACCCGAACACATCTTCAATACACTGGTCGTGAAGAGTTGTTACTTATGTATGCTCCCAGAATGTGGCTTGTAAATGGTGAAATGATGTAATTGTATTCCTTGGTAGACTTTCAAACCACTTTAGTGCTTCTCCTATTAAGCTTGACGCGAAATATTTGCACAATATAGCATCATGGTTCTCCCATTGTAACATACATCTCATATAAGCCTTAATATGTTGTATCGCACAAAGTTGTTCCATCAAAGATGTTGGTTAATGCAGTAGATTGCACTTAGGAGGTATTCCTCCCATTTGTACTTCTAGCGTGAAGGGATTCTTCGCGGCCTCGCGATGGCTTCGTCCAGCTTGTCTCCTTCCTCCTTCTCTTCTATTGTTCAAGAATCCTCTCATTTCAAATAGTTCTCTTAAGATTTGTTCATTTGCCTCGAATTTAATTCTACTTCGGGTCTTTTCAAATCTGCTTCTTTCCTTCTTCGCTCGTGCCTATTTTGACCTTCCTGTTCGTCATTTTCTCCTCTTCTTTCCTCGCGACGCTCTTCTTCTTTTCTTTCACCAATTCGCACGCCATTATATCGATTGTTCTCTCTTCTTGGTTGCCTCTCGGCTCTCATCATCTGCACCCTCTCATATTCTTCATTAATATTTCTATTGGTACGATTTTGTTCCCTTCTTCTCTCGCGGTTGTCATGGTTATTCTCACGGATTGCTTCCTCCATCTCTTGATTTTCCATTTCTCGCTCTCATTCTTTCTCTTTCGCGAGCTAGTCGCGCTTGTTCTATGTAGTGTCTCTCAATGTCATCCTCGATTTCTCGGTTTCTTCTCAATTCTTCTCTCCCATGCAAGATCATTCTCCCTTCAGCAGCTTGGTCATTCTGTTCTTGGAGTTGCATATTTCCTTGATTTTCTCTATTTCGCTCATTTTGAAGATTTTCGGGTTGAGGAATATAACGATCTTCTATTTCCCCTCTTCTTTCGCCATGCTCGTATTTGGATTTTGTGTCTCTTCCTCGGTATTCTCTCGTTGGTAAAACTCTTCTTCTTTCTTCTCTCGTTCGATCTAGAACTTGATCTCACGCTACTTCTAGATCTCCTACTTTGCAATCTCATATTTTCCATCCTCAATTCATGATTTTGTCTTGTCAAGTTTGCTCGCTCTTCCGCCTCTAGCCGTCTCTCCTCATGTATTGTTTGTCTCAATTTTTCTAACGCCGCCATTTCTTCGTTTCCCGGGTTCATTTCTCCATTCATTCCTTGTTCTCCTTGTCCATTGTTCACCAGTCCTTGCTCCTCTTCTCTCTCGTCTTCGAATCGATCTCCAAGTATGCACACTTACTCTATCATAATCCACACGCGTTTGCTACCTGGGAGATTGGTGGCTGGTTTTGACCTTCTTCATCATTTCTCATGTTCATCCTTGATGATTCTCCTGTTTCATTCCTCCTTTCTCCAAGAAGTCTCCCACTTCTTCTTACAATCGTTGGTTGCTCCCGTACGTTTCTTCTTCTAGCCATCTTTCTTTTTCAATGAATTCTTGAGTATCTTTTTCGAATCTCTTCTCTCGTTAATCCAAATTCTTTCCAATTTCTTCAAATCACTGCTCGTCCCTCGTTTCTAGCGCATATGTAGTAGCAGGAAATCCCACACTACACCCCTCACTATATTTTGGTTAATTAGTCCATTGAAAGTTGCATAATTGAGAATGTTTATTGATTAATTTCATGAGTTCTACACAAGAAAAGTAGAATCACACTTAGCAAGTAAAACACTCTTAAACTTTCTCTCTCCTAATGACTTGCCTAACAATTCTAAAAAGATCTCTCTCACAACAGACTCACTCGACCCTTTATATAGGGTAATACATAGTGGATGACAGCTAAGCTATCCTTTATTTTCGGGAATGTCTCGCGAAGTGTCGCCAGTGTACAACTATTCAATCTCGCGACACTTCTTAACCCTCGCCAGATCTCACGTCTTCTTTATGTCTCGCCTGTCGTTATTCTTTGCGTCGTTTATTTTAGCTCTCTGCGACTGCCTCGCGACATCGTTGTTTATTAACTTCGCGAGTCCTGTACGTTGCGATATTATGGTCCTACAGAATCCTTTGAAGTGTGTCTTTGGCGTCTCTTCGGGCAAATTTCTAGGTTTCCTGGTGACCACTGAGGGAATCAAAGTTAACCCACCAAAACCCAAGCCATCCTCACGATGCCATCTCCATAAACTGTGAAAGAACTCCAGAGCTTCATGGGTAATGTAAACTACGTTCCGGCGTTTTATACCGGGTTTAGCTCAGCTTATTGCTTCATTCACCCCCTTGCTGAAGAAGGGGGCAAGTTTTGTTTGGAAGACACTACAACAAGAGGATTTTCGGAAGATTCAATAGATACTGTGATCCCCACCCGTCATGAAATCTCCTGTACAAGGAAGACCGTTGTGTCTCTACGCTGCTTTTAGTGATACTGCTGTCAGAGCTCTTCTCGCCCAAAAAGATGATGAAGGAATTGAGCACCCTATATACTACTTCAATCGGACTTTGAGGGATGCTGAACTCAGATACCCTAAGGCAGAAAAAGCGTTCCTAGCTCTAATTCACTCCATTCATAAGTTTAGGCATTCTCTACTCTCAAACAAAGTGGTACCGATATCCAAGTCCGATACTATGAAGTTCTTACTTTCAAAACCTAAGACCGATAGGAAGGCCAGCCAAATGGCTCCTCCAAATGTCAGAGTTTGATATAACGTGTTCTTCCCCAAGAGCTATCAAAGGACAAGCGGTCGCATATTTACTAGCAGCTTTCCCGGGAGAGGGTACCACAGCACTGCACGAAGACCTTCTTGGAGAATTTACATAAATCTCTTTTGTCAAAGAAGAAGCGTGGCTACTATTTTTTTATGGCTCCGCCACCCCTAGCAATAATACCGGAGGAGCGGGCGTGGTTCTAGTATCTACAACCAGTGAAGTTTTCTCGCATTCCTTGAAGTTAGACTTTCATTGCACCAACAATTCAGCAGAATATGAAGACTTTCTCATAGGGTTATCATTAGCCAAGAAAGCTGGAGCCACACGTCTGGAAATAAGATGTTATTCTAAATTTTAACCATATGAATGGAGTATACGCACTGAAAGAGGTAACGCTGGCCCCGTATAGATCCGAGGCGCAAAAGCTGCTAAATTACTTCGCTGACATGACCATAACACATGTTAGCCGTATCAACAAAAGGCATGCTGATTGCCTAGCCACATTAGCGTCAAAGCTGCAGTTCGAAGGTTTGGAAGAAACCCTAACGGTGAAAAGACGAACCGTGGCATCAACATGGCTTTCGCAATCTAAGGATTTTGAAGCCAACGACTGGAGAACACCGATTATTCAAGAACTTAACAGCTCGATTTCCTAAGGAAAGGTCGGTCTCAAAACCTTACAAAACTTATTCATGCTTCATGGGATGTTGTACCGCTGGAACCCAGATGGTTCCTGTCAAAACGCCTCGGAGATGAAGAGGCACAACAACATCTTAACCGTATTCATAGCGAAATTTGCGGAAAACGTTGATGGTAACACTTTATCGTCGTGCTGCAACGCCTTGGCTACTCTCGGCCGAAATGGAGGCTCAATCTCGATTGCTCCAAAGATATTTCTCCGATTGCCAAGCACCGCCGCATCAATTGGAAGATTTCACTGTTGACCATGCTGGGGACTGGCAAAATCCATATATTAGTTATCTTCGCGACGGCGTACTCCCTGCAAACAAGAAAGACGCAACCAAGGTGAAGCAAAGATCCAAGAGATTCATACTCCATGAAGGAATTCTGTATCGTAAAAGTTTGGAGGAGATTTATTACGATGCCTGGGCGAGGCAGAAATCCCAATCATGCTGAAAGAAATACACGAAGGCGAGCACCAAGGAAAAAAGAAGTTGTTTCTCCAAATACACGAGCGATACTACTGGCCGACCATGGAGGACGATGCGGCTGCCTTTGTTCAAAGATGCCACAAATGTCAAATTCATGGAAATCTTATCCACGCACCCTCTACTACCCTGCATTCGGTAAGTATTCCGTGGCCGTTTTATAGCTGGGGACTCCACATCATTGGGAAGATCAACCCGCCGTCATCAAAACAACATGAGTATATAATAACCGCAACAGAGGATTTCACCAAATGGGTCGAAGACATCCCTTTACGAGGGACTACTGGAGCCACAATTGCAGCGTTCATTAAGGAATATATCATTTGTCATTTCGGTGTGCCCAAACACATCATCACCGACAACGGCACTCCTTTTGCCAACAAGCAAGTACGGCAGTTACTTGAAGAATATGGAATTAAACAAGTCTTCTCCACCATTTACTACCCCCAAGGGAATGGGCAGGCCGAAAGCACCAACAAGACTCTAATTTGAATCCTCGGCCAGACAGTGCACGATAACCCTCGGACATGGCACGAACAATTGCCAATGGCGCTTTGGGCATATCGGACATCACCAAGGAGCTCTACTGGCGCCTCCCCCTATTCTCTCGTCTACGGCGCAGACGTCATTCTCCCAGCAGAAATTAAAATCCCATCGGCTAGGATTGCCGAGGAAAGTGGAGTCCAATGGAATGAAGCCGAAACATCAAATGCCAGGGTAGCGGAGCTAGGCACTTTGGATTCTAGAAGAGCTAAAGCAGAAGATCAAGCGAAAGCATACAGAAATAGAATTTCCCGAGTATACGACAAAGCTGTGAAACCTCGAGTGTTTCAAGTAGGGGATCTGGTGTTGAAGACCTCCAAACACATCCAACACGACATGTCAGCACCAAAATTCTCCCGAAAATGGGAAGGGCCTTATGTGGTCACCAAAGCGTATAACAGTGGATACTACAAGGTCATTAAGGAAGATGGAGGCAAACTGGAGGCAGTCATCAATGGAAAATGGCTCAAGGCATACTACGCATAACTCTTACTCCACCCCTCGCCGTCTCATAGCACCAATAGCCAGGCATCTTTCCGTTTCCTTCACATCCCAGTTATCAAATTTCATTTAATCGAAGCATATTAATGAAAATTCTCTTATTTCTCCAAAACCAATACAAAAAAAAATGATGATAATACATTCGAGACCCAGAAGCAAAACCAGGTGTCTCACAACTACATAACTCAGAAAATCCCATCCAATAGATTGTAGTTCCTTGAAAGCATCATCTTCAAACTATTTTGATATCTTTCAGTCCTACTCTTCAAGTCCTGGATTGCCTTTTCCACCTTCTCGAGATTCCACTAGTCGAGCCTTCTCCTCTTTCAAAATGGCTTTTGTTACAGGAACGACGTTGGCAAGGACACCGGCTCTATCAACCTTCACAATGTCAAGACGATGTCGCAGCCAACTTACGTTAAACTCAAGGGATTCACAGATAGACACCATGTTTTCCCACTTTTCAATAGTTGATTATGTGACATCGCGGATGGATGTTCCTTCCATTTCAACAATCATGGGCTGGAGAAAGTTCACTATGGTAACCAAGGCAGACGAGTAGTGCTTCACCACGTTCCTGGTGGCAATATGGCCATATCTTCTCCATATTTTCGTGTACAGAGCCATGAATTCCTTTTGCACTAGGAATCTACCAACGTTTCGATAGCTAGAAGATAAACACTTCATGCGGATTTCGAATGACAAACCTGCATTGGGATATTCATGGCAAGAAATACCCAAATCAAAGCATTTTCTAGATCTGCAGCGGTTGGTGTGCTCGGATTCGAAGGAAGGGGGTGGGCATATCATCATCATCGACGACGGTCACATATGTTCCGTATGGATATCTCTCGCACAAAAGAAACTCTCTTTTTTCACTCACTGGTGGTAACAAAAAAATATCTATTGGTCAATAAAAACGTCCGGTATGATCTTCTTAACTCGGATGATCCTGACGGGGGAATTGTCGCCAGAATTAGGCCGCCTACGTTTGACTGAAGAATCTGGCTGACTCGAAGATGATTCGCTTCTGCTCGACATGATGAAGGAAATACAGATTCAACAGAGAAAGTCTTGAAAGGGAAACTTAATTGCACCAGCATATATATACTGTAGAAACCCTAGAGAGAAACGGAAGCTGGTCAAACACAATGAGTCTACACGGCGACCGAAAAATCAGCCTCAACTAGATGAAGTCTCTCGTCAAAACCCTAATGAGGATCAGGAGAAAACGGTCAGGTAGCCAAAAGAGCGCCAACTTCACCGCTCAAAGCGGCGCCATTTCCGCCTACCCTGACCTAGCAAGCGGCGCCATGACTCCAAAGCACTCCGTGATCAAAGCCGCACGATCTCTGCCCATTCTCATGACCTAGTCGGCTCCACCTTCACTGTTTGGTAGCCAAAGTTCCAAGTGTTGTTCCCACCATTTCGCGGACTGAATTTAGTTTCCATCATTCCACGGACTGAAACCAGCGCCAATAGTCCACGCCTTAACCATCGGCGCCATTGATCGTGCCCTAGCCAGCCAAAGCGACGGCATCTACCTTTCCTAGCCAGCAGGCGCCCGTTCCGCGGACCAAGTCACAGTGCCACCTCTGCCGATCAGTAGCCAAAGCTGCAGCGCTGATGCCAACCCCTCATGGCCAAGCAGAATTTATGCAAAGCCGCCAATGCAAGGATCACCAATTCTTCATACCTACTGACAAAGGTTAGCCAAATTTTCCTGACTATCTCTTCATGACTTGCCGTTTCGATTTTATCCTTGCCTGTCACCATCTCATGCTTACCCCGCAACAATGCCACTGTTCCGAGCTAAGCAGGGGACTTCATGTTGATGGTGGTTTTTAGCTTAGGGTTTTGCTCCTTGTGCAGTATATCAGACCTTGCTTGTCGAATTTAAGACTAGGCAAACTAGGTAATTGATCCACCATGGATTAGTAGGCGCAAAATCTCGCCCAGAATTAGAGAACAAGGAGCCGCAGGGTAGGAGCAGCAGCAAAGGGAAGCGTGGACATTCCTTAGGCCAGCCGACGCCACTTTCCATTGGCGACGCCCCCATCCTAAATCGGCCCTACTTTCCATCGACCAATCAGGTTGCTCTAAAGCCGCCACACTCACACCGATGTAGCCACGCCATGCTTGGCCGGCCCCTCTCCTTCCTACCTACCAATCGTGTCACTTTAAAATGCGCCACGAGCACTTGAGGTGTGGCCGCGCCTTATGTTTGGCCAGCCCCTTTTCTTGACCAATCAAGTCGCTCTAAACTCGCCACCATACATTAAAGGCCAAACGCACCCTGCCGCGCCACCATACTAACTGGCAAACCAAATGCGCCCTGCCACAACAACATATTAATCGGCATGCCAACATGCCACTCTGTCGCAGTAACGTGCCAACATGCCACTCTGCCGCAGTAACATGCCAATGTTCCACAAATGACGCCACAACGTGCTAATCCACTTTATGTTCGTGGCCAATGCCATAACGGACTCCAATTAGGATTTCTTGATCGAAACAAGACTTTTTTAGCCGAAACCCTGATTTTTGGTCATAGTCCACAACATGCCTCGAGCCACTTTAGCCTTGGCCATGCCGCCAAGCCCTAACTTTGGCCACGGCGCCAAACCCTATCCTTGGCCATGGTGCCAAATCCTAGCCTTGTCCACGTCGCCAAGCCCTAACTTTGGCCACGACGCCAAATCCTAGCCTTGGCCACGCCACCAAGCCCTAACTTTGGCCACGGCACCAAATCCTAGCCTTGGCCACACCGCTGCCCTAAATTTGGCCACATCGCCAAATCCTAGCCCTGGCCACGCCGCCAATCCCTAATTTTGGCCACGACACCAAATCCTAGCCTTGGCCACGCCGCCAAGCCCTAACTTTGGCCATGACGCTAAATCCTAGCCTTGGCCATGCCGCCAAGCCCTAAATTTGGTCACAACGCCAAAACCTAGCCTTGGCCACGCCGCCAATCCCTAACTTTGGCCATGGAGCCAAATCCTAGCTTTGGCCATGCCACAACACCACAGGCGTGGCCACGCCACAACGCCACGGGCATGGCCACGCCACAACGCCATAGACGCGGCTATGCCACCATGCCGTAAGCGCATGCCACTACGCCGCGGCTATACCGTTATGCCATTAATAGGTGCCACAGTAATGTGGCCATAATCAATGGCCACCCTCTCTCCTGAATTGCAATATCAGCCATCCAAGTTCTCCACCGAGATGATAGACTTGTGGAAAGTTTTAGGTGACCAGCCGCGTAAATCTAGTGGCGATGGATACGCCAGGCGCCACTTAAACTACCGAGCCACTCGCATGCACGAGCCATGCACCAAAAACACCACTATTCCATTACCAGGAGGCAACAGAAGGTAGCCATAATCAACTGCTACCCTTCCTCATGAGATGCAATCTCAGCCATCCAAGTTCGCCACCAAACTGACGGACTTGTGGCAAGTTTTAAGCGACCATCCAAGACGAGCCTAATAGCATCACATGATATTTTCCTACGGCAAGTCTCTTGATTTTAACTTGCCACACGTAACAAAATGCTACATTTTTTCCACGAAAACACTCGAGGCATCAAATATGTCACAAACTGGGGGATACTCATCAGGGTATTGGTCTGGCGGTTTACAGAGTGCGGCGTGCAATACGCCCATTATAGGAAAGTGTCATGAAGTAGGACAATCAATGGCGTCAAGAAGTAACGGGTGTAATCGGATCCACTTCCTTCATCATGGAAGCATGGGTTTCTGGCGGTTATACGTTACTCCATTCTTCCACCACTCAATCGTTTTCGCTTCCTACGAGACCAGGGTACGTTTCAATATGACTTATATAAATAGGCTTCACCTATTTCCACCAAAAAAAAAACAAGTTTTTGGTCGGCAACAACATAGTATCCAGAATTCACCAAAGAACTAATACCTTTCATTTCGCCCACTTTTTGATACAAGTCATAAAACAATGGCACACCCGTAGTCAGCAGGATTTCCTACACTACACCCCTCATTAGATTCAACACAATTAATCCATTTGAATATGAATAACTATGAATTTGATTGATTATTTTCTTGAAGTGTTTACAAAGAAAGATAGAACAGAGCCAAAGAAATTACAATCACTCTTCACTTTCTCTCTCCTAATGACTTGCTTAACAATCCAAAAGAACTCCCTACAACAGATTTACTCAACCCTTTATATAGGGTATTACATACTTGGATGACAAACTAAGTTGTCCTTTATTTTCGGGAATGACTCGCGAAGTATCGCAAATGTATAAATGTTCGTCTTCGCGACACTCCTAAATCTCGCCAAATCTTCACACTTTTCTCATGTTCGTCGTCGTCACCCATTGCGTCATTTATATTATTTCCCTGCGACACCTTCGCAATACTTTCGTTTATGGATCTCGCAAGGTAAAGATGTCGCGATATTCTGATCCTACCTCTTGCCTCTTCTCATGTCTTTTCTGCGAAGGAGAAAATGTCATGAGAATTTATATTTTAAAATGCCGCAATTGCTCATCTTTATCTCGCTTTTGTTCACTTTTATCCGTTTTATTCATGTACGGAATTTATTACAGGTGTTTCTTCTTCCACTATTTTCTTGACACATCTCTTTTAACCGCTTATCTTTGACCATTCACGTCCCATCTCGCATTAAATGTATTTGTTTTTCTCGAGGATTTTCTTCTCTATATATAGTTTTCTTACCCTTCTCTTTTTCTCTTTTATTTTCCCTCTGCAACTTCCCTTCAACTTTCTTCCTCCGCAATTTGCGCTTCACACTCGTAATCCTCCCCTTCAATTCTCTCAATCTTCAATTCTTCATTCATTCCCATACTATATTAATGGCTTCACTTGGTCGTACATATAAACCCCTTTTTGAAGAAACTCAAAAGAAATTGGCGGAGAAGGGTTTCACTTTATCAACCATTCCCGATCAAGAATCATCGTCTATTCTCTCTCGCAAATCGCTTTCGATCATCAATGTGATGATCGAAAATCATAGTCTCATTAGGTCAACTCCTCGCGGGCCTTCCCATTCCTCTATATAATCCCGAGATACCATTATTCTATGAAATTCTTGCTCACGAAATTCTCGCGAGCTATTTATCAATTGAGCGACGCATCCGTCTAATGCTTGAATTCGCCAATCGTGGCGCTGTAAAGGATCTTTATATCCTGATGATGTCGAGATCCTAAATTCGCAAATTTACAAATAGTCGCCGAGAAGTATACCGTGGACAACTTTTTGAAAATTATAAAGTAATAAATATGAGAAATGATAAATCTCGTTGGGGTGCTCGGTTAAAAGAAAAGATAATATTTCCGATGACAAGATACTCATGCAAGATATTGATCGCACTCGGGCAACAATAGTACTCCTCGTCATTCCAAAGATGAAAAATGGTGGGTTGTTCCTTTATTTTTGAATGGACCCTATATCGCAGGTTCACACGCACTTCCTGCGAATCTCGCAAACTATCATCCTTGGGAATTTAAGTGGCCCGAGAAGACAAAAGAGGTATGTTTCCTTTTTTTTCAGGTTTTTGCTTTTGCGATATTCCCGATGACAAGCATTTATTGAATTTGCAAAGTTTACAGGTTGACAAACTGAGGAAAAGTTATGAAAGAAACCCAAAGGCGAGTACTCACGGTGATACTCGATCGATCACGGATGAAGTAAGAAATATTTTCTTTTGTTATTTTTAACAATATTGTTGCCTCTATTTCTTATCTTCATTCGTGTGCGAAGGTTATTGAAGAAAAAAACATCCCCGAAGCTGCGAAGGTTAAGGGCAAGGATAAAATCACTCTTCGCAAGGACAAGTCTTCTGCTCTATTTTCTAAAAATGGAAAACCCAACCCTCTTCTCATTCTAGTTCTCAAACCTAGAAAGCTCGACGAGGATGAAAATGAGATTGGTACTTCCTCTGCGCGAGGGAGAATCACTCGACTATTTCTCTATGGCGCAATTTTCTAGTGTCTTCTCCGATTCTATGCAAGGATTAGGAGATGATCATTTAATCAAGCTACTTGCGAAGCTCTCGCTAAAATTTGCGATGCCCATTTTGTTAGAGGATAATGAATCTTTTCGCGGAGTTTTCCGAACATTGACTTAGAGTCACTTAAATGCTCTCACTGCTTTGGTATGTTCATATTCCTTTGTTTCTCTATAATTTTGATTATAAGCTTTCTCTTAACAATTTCTTTATTTTCCTTTATAGTCTGGGAGAGCTTCCGTTGTTGTTGCCTCAGATCTCGAGAAAAGACGCAACAACCTTGAAAAGAAAAATCTCCAACTCAAAAAGAAGATACAAGAACTAGAAACTGAAGTTGCGATGTCTCGCAAGAAAGATGAAAGAATTCAACAGTTGGAAGTTGAATCTCGCTTCTCAAAAGACTAAAATGTCTACTCTTCAAAGTGCGAATCAACAACTTTATGGTATAAAACTTTTACTCTTCAAGTCATCTTTATTTTATCATCTTTTTCTTTGCTGATTTATTATTTTTTGAGACATATATAATCTCTCTCAAGAAGCCATTCTTCTCCATTCATTTCCCGAGCCTATGGACAATGATGTTCTTCTCACTCATCTCAATGAATCTTTAAGCGAGTTAAATCAAACAAAATTGATTCCCTTCGTTAAATGAACTTCAAACCAAATATCGTCTCTTAGAGATTGAGCATAGATCTAGTTTAGGTTTAGCCAACCGATTTAAACAAATGTACCTTGATTCCCATAAGAAAACCGAAACTTTAAGGAAGAAAATTAGTGGTCTCATAGATGACAAAGACCGTATTGCTAATAAAGGTGCACAGCATTAGCAAAATTTCAAAAATCTCTTCTCAAGTACAAATTGAACGGAGACGAATCTCTTCGTCGAATGCCATACTTAATGAGCGAGAAGATCAAATTCGTTAAACTTCTTGTTATAAATAATGATGATGAATTCGCTTGGGCTGCGAAGGTTCTAGATAATGCCAGGAATAACTTAGGTGTTGATGTTAGCCTTCATGCCGAGCATACCGCCTTGGTTAAAGACATGATATCTGACACAGAAGGTTGTTTATTATACTTTACTGCTCCTTATCTCTGTAGTAATGTTATTGTGTTGTCATTGTCATATGTTTTGCAGAATCCGAGAAGAAATTTCAAACAAGGATTGAAGAACTTGAGTCTGAAAAATGGGAGCTCGCAGAAGGCCTTTCTCTTCGCAATAAAAAGTATTCTAAGTTGAAGAAACAACTGCAAGCTACAGTGGCGAATTTCAACAATAATGTTGTTCGTTTTCGCAATCAAACTATTGAAACGGTTTGCAATGATCACCGCATTCCTCTTAGTTCATATCCTTGTCTTCGCGATGATATTCCTAAAGATATGCCTTTCTCGGATGTCTCTGATAGTGAAGCTAGCGAAGAAGAAGAATCGCGAAAAGAATGATGGAATTGAAGAATCGACCAAGAAGAAGAATCCTCAAAGAAATAACTTCTTTTTCTTCTTTCGCTTCTTGTAATACCTATACATATACTCTTTTAATCTTCTTGGATTGCTAAATATGAACTCAATCTTTGTTTTCTTTACTTGCACATATTAATCAAGCAATTCTCCTTTATAATTCAATCGACCAAACATTATGAATACATAAATCCATCATGTGGAAATGAATAACAAGATTTTATCCTATTCATTCCCATACTTGCCTCTGTTATTCATTTTCAAATGAGAGATTTGATCAATTATCTCTGAGTAATGAAATCTCTGACTTTGGCCTTTATTATTTGTAACTTGTGATGGAATATAATCGTTTTCGCAAGCTTATTTGCTTCCTCAATTTTATGTATGTCTATATCTTTAGTTATGTTGAAGTTCATCATTGCGACAAGATCGCAGGATGTCTTCACAAATGAAGAAATCCATTGATCTTGCCTTATCATTCTTGTGTGGTCTTATTTTGCCTTCCTAATTAAAGGTCTTATTTCGCCACCCCTCGTTGCGACAAAATCGCAGGACGTCTTTACATTTTCATGTAATGACCCATTGACCTTGTCTTATCATTTGTTAAGTATTTTTGCCTCTCGGGATATTTTATTTGCGACAATATGACAGCTTAAATACTCTTGCGAGTGTAAAATCCCATGACATTGCCGTCTTCGCGACGAAATCGCAGGACGTCTTTGCATTTTCATGCAAAAACCCATTGATCTCGCCTTATCCTTGCGTCGATTATTGCCTCTACAGGATCATCGCACAAATATGAAAAGCCTAAATTTCCTTGCGAAAATAAAGCCTCATGATATTTGCGTCTTTTGACACTTATCGGCTCCCTAATGGAGGGTGCCGCCCTTATCTTCTCCCCTGGTTGCCCCTTCAAGGAGGCGTACATCGGCCATACAAGACTAGCTCCTCCCATCCTGGGTCTTAACAACAACCGGTTGTTTTAGCAGCCTCTTATCCCTTATACCTATATGGCTTATGGTTACAAGATCGCACCCTAAGTGGAGTTTTCTTCGGGCCGAGTGCGAGTATATACCAAGACTTGCCAAGAATGGCCGAGACACTTCAAATGCCCTGCACTCTTGGCTCAACCGTGTACCCGGCGCCTTGAGCATACACTCGACTCCTTGGAAGAGACCCTCGGGCGTCCAACCGGGGTATAACCATATATATATAGTTGGAAATACAAGGTATCTCTCCTGATAGGCTTTCATGGGCCCCAAATCTCCATGACTCGGAGTTCCAGGAGCGGTGTAACCTTTTCTCTCGAGCCATGTCAAGAGATACCCCCCTTATATGACGCACTTTAGGTCTTACATTTGCCTCTTACGAAATATAATTCGCGAACTAGGGTGTACGCCATAAAGGTTCGTCCCATTCACTCACTCTTTCATTTTTGTTAATTCATTCAATCATTCATTTTGTTTGCGAAGCTATCGCACAATCTTACATTGTTTAATCATTTTTGTTTTTCAATTCTTCAATCAAATTGTCATACATTCTTGATGGTGAGATCCTCGCATATGTCTTCTTCAATTATTTTTTCTTCCTCTTACCCTCAACATGTTTTTGTTATTGCTTTTTGACGATTATTCATTTCTTATACCTTTTGCTCCCGCTACTCTCTGCCTCTACACCATTCAAATATCTTAATGTTTCCTTTCCATCATAATTTTCCACTGTTTTCATGCACTTGTTTCGCAATGTATCTTCTCCTCTTACATCAATGGCATCCACCATTAGTCTTTCTTTTCTTTGTTCATCTTTTGCATGTTGCTTCCAACCCTTTCTTTTCGCAGCTCTCTCTTCGCAACTCTCCACGTCGATCTCATAGCACTTTTGTCCTTCCTTCCAATCTCCCTTTATAATTCCAACACCGCTAGGATGAGGAAATTTTATGCATTGATGATAAGTTGACGCTTTACGCCTGAATTTCGTGCAACCATGGCCTTCCGATCAATGCATTATAAGGGGACTCCACATCAACTACACAGAACAAAATCCCCGTTGATAACCCTTGCAACGGTATTCTCATATGAACTTCTCCTTTAGGCTTATTCGCTGTTCCATTGAAACCATATATCTTATATGTCGAAGGTATCAATTCTTCATCTTTTCCCCCTATAGTCTTGTAAGTATGGTAGAAAAGAATATTTATCGAGCTCCCCGTATCAATCAAGATTCTATTGATTGCCCAAAGAATTCTCTGCTTCGGGCGTCTTCGCCATCTACGAGTTTTGGATTAATTTCCAATCTTACAACCAATGGGTTGTCATGCGTCACTTTTCCTTTAGGAATCTCTTCTGCGTTGAAAGAAATAATCTGCATTTGCCATTCTTTTAACTGCGACGTCTTCGCAATGTTCATCACTTCTTTATTATTAGCATCCCTCGCAAAAACCCTACTGAGAACGTTATCATGCAAATCTTCAATTGTTCGGTATGAATGAACAATAGAGTTGCAAAACAAATTTTTAGTTTTCTTCCCAACTTCTATTACGAATGTTTTTTTCCCCTTTGCTGAATTTATTCTGTGCATTTCTGGCGGTGGTGGTAACGGTTGAACCTTCTCTTCACCTTTTAAAAAATGACTCAGCTTTTCTTGGTCAATCATTCTAAGGATGATTCTTTTTATATTTCTGCAGTCATTTGTCAAGTGTCCATGAAAGCGGTGGTAAGAACAGAACTCGTGACTTCTATCACTTGGTGGTGGCTCACTCCCCATGTTCCATGGCGCAGGTATGTTTTCCATCAAGAGTATAGCTTCCCATATTTTTTCAACGCTAGCATTTAATGGTGGCATTTTGATTTCTTCCCATACTACTCTGTGACATCGCTGACCTCCATGATAATTCTGCCTTTGACTTTGATAGGTGTAGAATACACCGTATTTACTATATAGAGTTTATGCTTTCTTTGCTATTTTTCGTGTGAATTATGTATTTTATGGTTGCTTTTGAGTTTTTAGGTGCTTTGGAGTCGCGCGGAGCAAAAGAAGAAGAAACCATTCATTTTGAGCAAGGAACGGAATTTGGTCATTTCACATGCGGGTGATACTCGGAGTCGGCTAAGAATATGCGTAACAAGGAAGTAAATAGGCGGTCGGTTCCGCAAAACTGACAAGCCAAGTATCACTATGGTGGCTTTTATCTAAAGAGTGGGTGCTTTTAGTCATCTGTATACCCCTACCCACTTCACCTAAGTGGGTATAACCATACCCAAATCCAGCCCTAATTCCCTAAACCGAGAATTTAGTTCTCAATCATTTCTTTCTTCTTTGTCTCGAAAATGAGAAAGCAACGAGCTCGCTTCGAGATCGAGAAATATCGACACTAGCGATGAGTAGATGAAAGAGGATGATTAAGATTCGAGAATCGAGATTATGTTTGAAGCTCGATTAGGGTTGTAGGATGACGTTTACTGCGGTGGTTGAAGAGTTGATGATACTAAAATTGATGGCAGAGTCGAAGTGGGAATGCTATTGGGTCTCAGGGAATCGAAGTTGTTAAAACTGAGCGAAAGAGTTCCCTGAAGAGCAGATCGAGATGAAGAAGGTCTATGAGTTTAATTGAGTGGAAAAGGTATGAAGATTGCTTTTTGCCAAGACAAGGTGATAATTGAATCGAAAGAAATCGTGAGAAGCGGAGAGGAATGGAATGGGTTTGAGTGCTGCCGATTCAGGGTTTTGGTTAGTAGTTGAGTTCGTGAGGTAATTGAAAACATGGGTTCGCTGTTGTAGTTCGAATCACGGTGAAGAAATCAAGTAATTGAAGCTCAGGGTCAAGGGGTATGTGAATCGAGAAGAAGGGGCTGTTGTTGGCTTTTCTGGTGATGGCAGAGCTAATACTACACCATGTGGTACGGTTAGGGTTTAAGTCGCTAAGGAGATGAATGAGCTGAAGGTTCAGGTGGTTTTTCTGTGAATTTGGCCTGAGTTGGTGGTTTTGACCTCAAATTGGAGCTGTTATGAATATGAAGGTGTGAAATGGATGTTCTGGTGGAATGGGTGATAGCAAGATTCAGGGTGATATTTGGAGCTGCAATTCAGGCAGCGGCACTGGAGAGGTTACAAATGGAGTGAGATACAGCCCTCATGGCTGGGAGTGGATTGAACCTATTGAGCTCAGCTGTGATTAAACCAGGGATTTGAGTTCAGGGAGATGCAAATTGTGTTGGTGACTAAAGCTCAAGCAAAGGGAGGCGCTTTGCGGGGCGGTGGATACGAGTTGTTGGTGACGGAATGTGGAGTAGCAAGGCTAGGTACAGGGCATGAACTTGAATTGAGATCGGTAGTGGTTAGCGGTGTAGCTCGGTCCGAGATGATGGCTATGGTGCTTAGGATGGTCATTGAAGTTGAGGCAAGTTGGTTCACCGGATTCGGGCAAGGAAAAGAGAAGCAACTCGGGCTCGCGACGCCATTAAAAATTGCGCAGGATGATGCAAAGAATGGAGTGTTGGTGGTCTCAGTGGTGGTGGTAATGAACCTGTTGTTTGGTGAGATAGTGATGGAGTTTAGTGGCGCGATTAGAGAGAATTGGTTTGAATTTGTTGTTTCTTGCTTGAGATGATAGAACGGCGAGTGCAGCTGCTATGAGGAGAAATGCAAAGATGAATTGGAGCTAGTTTGAGATGAAAACCTGATTTGCAAGCAGTGTGTTGCAGCTGATGGAAGCAGGGTATTGGTGGTGGTAGTTTGCTTGTGGAATTAGAGAATCTATGCAGGCATGGTTGCTGCAGTGGTTGTCTGGCTGAGATAATGAGGCTACAAGGATGAGAATGGGTCAAGGTTGAGCTGATGCTGCTGGATGAATTAAAGTGGAGTTGCAGCGGCATTTAAAGCTACAGAAAGTCTGGTATTGGAGCTGTTCAGTTGGGACTGTTGTTGGTATGAGGAAGTGATGTAGTTGCAGTTGTGTAGTGAGAATTCTGGTGCAATGGAGTTGGAGGAATCTGTATGAAAGTACAGCCATCTTGGCTGGAAGAAGCTTTGATGCACAATCATGGTGCGGCGATCATCTGGCCTGTGCAATGGCCTAGCCTAGCCAAGGCATTACTCAGACCACTCAGCCTTGACTAAGAAGCTGACTTGGTTACCTGACTCACCCAAGCTGACTCGTTCCAACTCAGTGATCCTTGACTCGTTGACCGAGCTGACCCGGCCGTTCTGACCCGTTGACCGGTGGCCGGTTTGACTTTGCCGGTCACCTGAGACACTTTCCGGCGATTTTTCCGGCAGGATTCCAGCCATAATCCCAATTTTCCGGAGCGTTTTGGGACATAATTTCTACACGGGTTTCTCTCCATGGTGGGCGGGTGAATTTCCAACTAATGGACTTTGAAGACAAAACCTAGTTTTGGAAGGAGAAAAAGACTACAAAAGGGAAGACTTCTACAATTTTTGGGGACGACGTTTTATTATTATCTCCTCTACTTTATTCTAGGGTTTAGAACCATGAAGTCTTTTCTCTTTCTTCTTGTGATGAACTCCTTGAATATGAGTACCTAAGTTTATTATTGGTTATGGAATAGTTGGATTTCACAAAGCATGATTCTTTGATTCAATATATTAGTTTTGTCTCATATCTATCGTTTGCAATTCTCTGAAAATATTGTTTTATGATTGATTGATTGTTTTGTCAAGTTGCAAATTGGTAGAACTTCTAATCACATCTATTGCTAGTTTAGGGTTTATTATACGCAAAAGTGATATTCCTTGAATACAAGTAGCATAATATGATTATGGTTTGTAGTGATATATTCTTATGATCATATGTGAATCGTAACCTTTGTTAAATCGGATTAGTGCGCTTTCCACGTTCAATTGCTTTGATTGGCCTGATTTCATAGAACTTAACGCATCTAGGGAATTAAAATTGATTAGTGCTTTTACACGTTAGGTTGTTCCTTTAGGTAGAATTCATATTCGCATCTTTTAATGGGTTTGTTGATGACATGAGGAGATTTGCGGGATATTCTTGCGATCAAGGTATTCTATGGCCTTTGATAAAAGTTGAGATTAAATATCAATTCTAGTTATTGTGAAAAGCATGTTAGTGAATGAAAACGAAATCCTTAACCAATATTTCTTATCCTCGATTTGATTTGTTTGCTTATTTCTTTATTTGCTTTTATTTAGTTTATTATATAAAAATCACAAAACTACCGGTGTTATTAATATGGAACCGAAACAATTTGACAACCTAGACCTCTCTGTGGGATCGATCCTTTCTTGCCCTTGCTTCATTATATATTTTGAGTAGTAAGAAAGTGTAATTATATTTGTGTCGGTGACAACCGGTCAAATTTTGGCCATTGCTTGGGAGGCAATTGTTAATTGTTTTTGGTTTCTTATTTTTGTATTTAGTTTTTGTTTTATTTTTTTTTCTTATTTTCTGGGTTCTAACCTTAGTTTGAGAATTATTTCAGGTGCTTATTTCTATGGAAGGAGCATATTACGTGGATGGATACGGGTTTCAACCTCAACAATATGATAACTACCAATTCCATGGGTATAATCAAAACCAATTCATTGGTTATGATCAATATTCCATGGAACCTTGTGGTTTTCCTCAACAACCTTATGGTGAGTATGTGTGTGAACAACAACAAGGATGGGAGGATTCTTATGCTCTTGAACAAAAAAGTCTCTAACTTTATAGATCAAGTTTCCACCTTTTTACAAGAGGAATTTCAAAAAGCTAAAGAGACTACAAACGAGCAACTCCAAGAACTTCGTGAAGGTATGACTATCTTGCGAAGAGGCATTGATCAATACAAGGAAGATATGGATAATTCTTATGTGCATATGGTTTGTGATGACTATTTGATTGATGCTAATGTTGAAAAAGGCCAATCCTTGGGCACTTTCGTTGATAATTGTGTAGTTAACTCAACTCTTGATCTTAATAATGATCATTCACCTATTCAAAAGGATGAGTTAGAGATAAGTAACACTAAATTCAGCGAGGAACAATCTTATGTTGACTATGATAGTGACGGTGATTATGATACATTGCTTGAAACAACTCATGGTGACATCTCCGAGGAGTCTTTTTGGGATCAAGATGAAGATGAAGAGGAATATGTCGACACTTGTGTAGATTACTCGAGCATTGATCTTAATAATGATCAAGAGCCTATTCAAAGGGTGGAGCTTGAGGATGATACATTTTCGAGTGTTCTAAAAAAGTTTCTTATGATAAAATTTGGATCCGCAAAAGAGTATGTGCCTTACAACAAAAAGGAGTGTGTTGAGAATGAGACCGGTTTGACCAATATTGTGGAAGACCCAATTGAGCTTGCAAAGGATTGTAATGATGATGTTTATGTCGATACTTTGGTTAAGGCAGAAACGGACGAAGAATGGTTGCAAGGTTTGATAGAGGACCATGATATCCAAGAGGTGAATAATTCACTTGAGTTTTTCAAGGATGAAGAGGATTCCGTGATACAAGAGATTGTGAAAGGTTTATCTAACCCTTTGCCTATTGTTTCTTCTCCTTTACCTCTTATTGGTTTGAATGTATGTGCTTCGAGAATATTGTTGAATGACTTTGTTTCTCGTTTTCCGCCATTAGAGACACTTGATTCTCATACTATGCAGGTTTTGGACCAAGAAACCGTGGAAGTACCCGACTCATATATTCTTTATACACTTCCAAGTGTGGACAAGAATAAGTGTGGGGGAAGCTTTTATCGGTTAATAGCTTCACTTTTGCTTTATATTACTAATATTTGTGTGAAGCTAGTGTTTGCAAAACAGGTTCTATGGAAGGATCCTCAACTTTTCAGATTATTGGTGTATGGGGAATGAATCTTACAAGAAGCTAAGTCGGGCCGACGACTATAAAACAAGCGCTAAGTGGGAGGCAACCCACCGGTTTTGTATCTCTTATCCTTTTGCATTTTATTTTTGTTTCGTTTATTTATTTTTTACTGTTTTTATATCATATTTGCATCCCTATGTTTAATTTCATTGAGTCCGTAATCTATCTTAGAAGAGAATTATGACGAATACCTTTTCGTCAGAAAATTTCAGACTGCGCGTAGTTCAGTCCAGAGAACATAACTGTCAGACCGTTTATCAAAACACTGTGAAATTTTGACACTGTGTAGAAAAGACGTAGATGAACAACTTTTGTGAAATGGAGTTTTTCCAAATTCCTTACCAATTTGCACAGTTTTTGCGTTTTATCTGCTGTTACGTCAGAATTCAGAACTTTCGGTTTTACACATTGAGGACAATGTGAAGTTTAAGTGTGGGGGAGCATTTATATGTTTGTATAGTTTGTTTTTGACACCATTAGTGGATGGAACCATTTTAAATGCAGAGTTGAGGAACCAATTAACTAAAAGGGAAGAATATAGCTCAGAAATCACAAATTAACATGATAGTTGTTACCATATCTCGGAATATTACCATATCACATTCTATTTTTATTTTTCCATATTTATCTATTTTTCTCTAAGTGCTTTGGTGGGTCACTAAACATCGACGTGTTATTACTGCTAGGATGAAATAGAGTGATTGAGTTACTAGAAAAAGAGAAAAAAATTGAACAAGAAAAAAAAAATGAAAAAAATATATGAGAAAAAAAAAAAAAAAAGGACCGATCAATTAGACCAAAACGGAATAAAAAGACACTTGGGAATAGCAGTATGTGTGAAACGTAGTCCCTGTCTCCGTCGCCTAAACAAGCGTGGAATGCAGGATCCAAGGCAACTATCATGTACTTGCTGACAAGAAGCATGCGCTTGGATCCAAAAGATCTAATCATGCCGTCTCTCAAAAAAAAAAAGAAATTGGATCCAGTTTGATCCAATCATAAAAAAAAAAAAAAAAAAATTATTATTGTGTTGAATAAAGTCACTCTTGGTTCCCTTGTATATGCCAATTGATTTGATGTAGCATTCAAGACGAAGTAGCTCAATCCAATAGGATTAGGTTCATCTTAGCAAAGTGACCTTCGTACGGATATGGGAAACATCGAACACTTGTGAATATTCGCCAACATCTATATCTATATGCATCTTCTTAATCTTTTCATTGTGATTGTGGTTTGTTAGTTTCCGAGTATTGTGGCTTGTTCGACTATCTAATTAGAGTTTATTTACTAATAATTGAATTGAATTTGCAAGGTACCTCCTCCTGTAGTCATTTTGGATTCGTTCATTGATTTGTCACAAATAGACGGAGTTTGAAATATAGGTTTTGTGGGTATATCTCTAGTAAACCCTCACGAGACTATAACTCGTCCACTAGGGACACCTAGGGGTTTAAAGGCTTGTTATTTATGCTAAAAGTGACCGTAGCCTCGACGACACGGAGTTGTTGTATTTTATTGTTTTGTTTGATTTGCTCGAGGACTAGCAAAGTCTAAGTGTGGGGGAATCTGATAGGTGTAGAATACACCGTATTTACTATATAGAGTTTATGCTTTCTTTGCTATTTTTCGTGTGAATTATGTATTTTATGGTTGCTTTTGAGTTTTTAGGTGCTTTGGAGTCGCGCGGAGCAAAAAGAAGAAGAAACCATTCATTTTGAGCAAGGAACGGAATTTGGTCATTTCACATGCGGGTGATACTCGGAGTCGGCTAAGAATATGCGTAACAAGGAAGTAAATAGGCGGTCGGTTCCGCGAAACTGACAAGCCAAGTATCACTATGGTGGCTTTTATCTAAAGAGTGGGTGCTTTTAGTCATCTGCATACCCCCTACCCACTTCACCTAAGTGGGTATAACCATACCCAAATCCAGCCCTAATTCCCTAAACTGAGAATTTAGTTCTCAATCATTTCTTTCTTCTTTGTCTGAAAATGAGAAAGCAACGAGCTCTGCTTCTGAGATCGAGAAATATCGACGCTGCTGATGAGTAGATGAAAGAGGATGATTAAGATTCGAGAATCAGAGATTATGTTTGAAGCTCAGTTAGGGTTGTAGGATGACGTTTCTGCGGTGGTTGAAGAGTTGATGATACTAAAATTGATGGCAGAGTCGAAGTGGGAATGCTATTGGGTCTCAGGGAATCGAAGTTGTTAAAACTGAGCGAAAGAGTTCCCTGAAGAGCGGATCGAGATGAAGAAGGTCTATGAGTTTAATTGAGCTGGAAAAGGTATGAAGATTGCTGCCAAGACAAGGTGATAATTGAATCTGAGAAAGAAATCGTGAGAAGCGGAGAGGAATGGAATGGGTTTGAGCTGCTGCCGATTCAGGGTTTTGGTTAGTAGTTGAGTTCGTGAGGTAATTGAAAACATGGGTTCGCTGTTGTAGTTCGAATCACGGTGAAGAAATCAAGTAATTGAAGCTCAGGGTCAAGGGGTATGTGAATCGAGAAGAAGGGGCTGTTGTTGGCTTTTCTGGTGATGGCAGAGCTAATACTACAGCTGTGGTACGGTTAGGGTTTAAGCTAGCTAAGGAGATGAATGAGCTGAAGGTTCAGGTGGTTTTTCTGTGAATTTGGCCTGAGTTGGTGGTTTTGACCTCAAATTGGAGCTGTTATGAATATGAAGGTGTGAAATGGATGTTCTGGTGGAATGGGTGATAGCAAGATTCAGGGTGATATTTGGAGCTGCAATTCAGGCAGCAACACTGGAGAGGTTACAAATGGAGTGAGATACAGCCCTCATGGTTGGGAGTGGATTGAACCTATTGAGCTCAGCTGTGATTAAACCAGGGATTTGAGTTCAGGGAGATGCAGCTGTGTTGGTGACTAAAGCTCAAGCAAAGGGAGCTGCTTTGCAGGGCAGTGGATACGAGTTGTTGGCTGACGGAATGTGGAGTAGCAAGGCTAGGTACAGGGCATGAACTTGAATTGAGACTGGTAGTGGTTAGCAGGTAGCTCTGGGTCTGAGATGATGGCTATGGTGCTTAGGATGGCTGTTGAAGTTGAGGCAAGTTGGTTCAGCTGGATTCAGGGCAAGGAAAAGAGAAGCAACTCAGGCTCGCGACGCCATTAAAAATTGCAGGTGATGCTGCAAAGAATGGAGTGTTGGTGGTCTGTGATGGTGGTAATGAACTGTTGCTGGTGAGATAGTGATGGAGTTTAGTGGCGCAGTTAGAGAGAATTGGCTGAATTTGTTGTTTCTTGCTTGAGATGATAGAACTGGCAGAGTGCAGCTGCTATGAGGAGAAATGCAAAGATGAATTGGAGCTAGTTTGAGATGAAAACCTGATTTGCAAGCAGTGTGTTGCAGCTGATGGAAGCAGGGTATTGGTGGTGGTAGTTTGCTTGTGGAATTAGAGAATCTATGCGAGCATGGTTGTTTGCGGTGGTTGTCCTTTGAGATAATGAGGCTACAAGGATGAGAATGGGTCAAGGTTGAGCCGATGTCGCTTTGGATGAATTAAAGTGGAGTTGCGGCGGCATTTAAAGCTACTGAAAGTCCTGGTATTGAGCCGTACATTCGATTGGGACTGTTGTTGGTATGAGGAAGTGATGTAGTTACAGTTGTGTAGTGAGAATTCTGGTGCAATGGAGTTGGAGGAATCTGTATGAAAGTACAGCCATCTTGGCTGGAAGAAGCTTTGATGCACAATCATGGTGCAGCAGCATCTGGCCTGTGCAATGGCCTAGCCTAGCCAAGGCATTACTCAGACCACTCAGCCTTGACTAAGAAGCTGACTTGGTTACCTGACTCACCCAAGCTGACTCGTTCCAACTCAGTGATCCTTGACTCGTTGACCGAGCTGACCCGGCCGTTCTGACCCGTTGACCGGTGGCCGGTTTGACTTTGCCGGTCACTTGAGACACTTTCCGGCGATTTTTCCGGCAGGATTCCGGACATAATCCCAGTTTTCCGGCGACCGTTTTTGGGACATAATTTCTACACGGGTTTCTCTCCATGGTGGGCCAGGTGAATTTCCAACTAATGGACTTTGAAGACAAAACCTAGTTTTGGAAGGAGAAAAAGACTACAAAAGGGAAGACTTCTACAATTTTTGGGGACGACGTTTTATTATTATCTCTTCTACTTTATTCTAGGGTTTAGAACCATGAAGTCTTTTCTCTTTCTTCTTGTGATGAACTCCATGAATATGAGTACCTAAGTTTATTATTGGTTATGGAATAGTTGGATTTCACAAAGCATGATTCTTTGATTCAATATATTAGTTTTGTCTCATATTTATCGTTTTCAATTCTCCCGAAAATATTGTTTTATGATTGATTGATTGTTTTGTCAAGTTGCAAATTGGTAGAACTTCTAATCACATCTATTGCTAGTTTAGGGTTTATTATACGCAAAAGTGATATTCCTTGAATACAAGTAGCATAATATGATTATGGTTTGTAGTGATATATTCTTATGATTATATGTGAATCGTAACCTTTGTTAAATCGGATTAGTGCGCTTTCCACGTTCAATTGCTTTGATTGGCCTGATTTCATAGAACTTAACGCATCTAGGGAATTAAACTTGATTAGTGCTTTTACACGTTAGGTTGTTCCTTTAGGTAGAATTCATATTCGCATCTTTTAATGAGTTTGTTGATGACATGAGGAGATTTGCGGGATATTCTTGCGATCAAGGTATTCTATGGCCTTTGATAAAAGTTGAGATTAAATATCAATTCTAGTTATTGTGAAAAGCATGTTAGTGAATGAAAACGAAATCCTTAACCAATATTTCTTATCCTCGATTTGATTTGTTTGCTTATTTCTTTATTTGCTTTTATTTAGTTTATTATATAAAAATCACAAAACTACCGGTGTTATTAATAGGGAACCGAAACAATTTGACAACCTAGACCTCTCTGTGGGATCGATCCTTTCTTGCCCTTGCTTCATTATATATTTTGAGTAGTAAGAAAGTGTAATTATATTTGTGTCGGCTGACAACCGGTCAGACTTCCATAAGTTTCTTGCGGATAATCAAGTCTTTGAATTTTGTTATTGCCGCCACGGTTGTAGTAATTCCTTTCTCTCTCAAATTCTTCTTGATCACGGCTTCCCATGGATACTATCTTTGGCTATCCATCATCTATTTGTCCTTTCTTGTTGTCCTTGCGAAGTGCTCGCCACCGTGTTTATCAGTTTGGGTAATAAACTTGCATTCGCAGCGTTTGAATTTGTATTCGCAACTAGGTATGATTCCATCTCGTTTTGCCTTTCCTCCAAAGAAATATATTCCTCCTGAAGTTCTCGCAACTCAGTCATTGTAATTGTATTCTTAACTCTAAAGATTTGAATATATAGCAAATTAGTTGCGAACATAGCGTTTATAAATGATAAAATGAGATATCTTTCATCCACTCTTCCATCCATCTCGCTACACATCGTCTTCCATCTCACAGTTAAGTGTCTTAAACTTTCGCCAACTCTTTGTTTCAGTCCAAATACATCTTCAATTCCTGGTCGCGAGGAGTTGTTACTTATATATTCCCCTAAAAATATAGCTTGTAGATGGTTGAATGACGTGATGGTGTTTCTTGGTAATCCCTCAAACCATATCAATGCTTCTCCTGTTAAACTTGATGTGAAATATTTGCACAATATAGCGTCATGATTTTCCCATTGTAACATACATCTCACATACGCCTTGATGTGTTGTATTGCGCAAGTTGTTACATCAAAAATGCTGGTTAATGCGGGTAAATTGCATTTTGGGGGTATTCCACCTAACTGTACCTCTAGCGTAAAGGGAGTTTTCGCAGCTTCTTCGATGGCCTCATCCAATTGTCTTCTTCCTCCTCCTCTTCTATTATTCAACATTCCTCTCATCTCTGCCAACTCTCTTAAGATTTGTTCATTTACATCATGGTTCGAATTTATTGGTCTTTTTAGTTCCATTTCTCTCCTTCGCGTTCATGTCTATCTTGATTTTCTTGTTCAAGGCATTTTCTTCTCTTCTTTCTCTGCGATTTTCTCCTCCATCTCGTTCTCGAATTCGCACACCATTATATCCATCGTTTTCTCTTCTTGGTGGTCTATCAGCTCTCCTTTGTATTCTTTCATACTCTTCATTGATATTTCCATTGTTGCGATTTTTCTCGCGCCTTCTTTCTCGATTGTCATGATTATTCTGCCGAATTGCTTCCTCCAATTCTTGTTCTTCCATTTCTACTCTTAATCTTTCCCTTTCGCGAGCTAGACGCGCTTGTTCAATATAATGCTTTTCGATGTCATCTTCAATCTCTTTTTGTTTCTCCGTGTTTCTCTTCCATGCAAGTATTCTTCTTCCTCCTTCCCGATTTTCTTCATCAATTGGATTATTCTGCTGCCTATTTCCTTGATTTCCATTATTTTGGTCACCCTGTAAAATATCTGGACGCGGAATACACACCACTTCCCTTCTTTCGCAGTATCCTTCACCGAGATTTATCTCTCTTTCTAAATTTTCTTCATTAACATTTTCTACAGGTAACATTCTCCTTCTATCATCTCTAACCAATCCTGGTCTTGACCTGGTATTACTTCTCGACCTCCTATTCTGCAACCTCATATTTTCCATTCTTAACTCATGGTTTTGCCTTGTTAAATTTGCACGTTCTTCCGCTTCTAATCGTCTTTCTTCATGTATTGTTTGTCTCAACGTTTCTAATGGTACAATTTCTTCATTTAGATGAGCTGTTTCTCCCATTTCTTCTCGATTTCTCTCCTCTTGTCCATTATTTACCAATTGTTGCACTTCTTCTCTTTCTTCCACAGAATCTGATCTCCATGTATGCACGCTCACCCTATCATAATCTATTACTCTATTCGGTGATGGTTGAATTGGTGGTTGAATTGGTGGTTGAATTTGACCTTCTTCTCTATCTCTTACTTTTATCCTTGATGGTTCACCTACTTCATTTGTCCTTTCTCCAGCTAATCTCCCACTTCTCCTTACAATTGTTGGTTGTTCTGATGCATTCCTTCTTCTATCCATTTCTCAATTTTAGTAAATTGTTGAAAGTTATTCGAAATTTCTTTCTTGTTACTCCTGATTCTTTCAATTCACAAGGTTGATCTTCTACTCCATCCCTGTTTCTAGCGCATATGTAGTTGCAGGATTTCCTACACTACACCCCTTATTAGATTCAACACAATTAATCCATTTGAATATGAATAACTATGAATTTGATTGATTATTTTCTTGAAGTGTTTACAAAGAAAGATAGAACAGAGCCAAAGAAATTACAATCACTCTTCACTTTCTCTCTCCTAATGACTTGCTTAACAATCCAAAAAGAACTCCCCTATAACAAATTTACTCAACCCTTTATATAGGGTATTACATAGTGGATGACAGCTAAGCTGTCCTTTATTTTCGGGAATGACTCGCGAAGTATCGCAAATGTATAAATGTTCGTCTTCGCGACACTCCTAAATCTCTCCAAATCTTCACACTTTTCTCATGTTCTGGCTGTCGTCACCCATTGCGTCATTTATATTATTTCCCTGCGACACCTTCGCAATACTGTCGTTTATGGATCTCGCAAGGTAAAGATGTCGCGATATTCTGATCCTACAACACCTTCAGAATCAACTATTCTGGTCTCAACACTTTCTTCGGTTTCCTCTCTAAGACCAACCATTCTCCTTCACTTTGTAACCGAAGCAAGCCTGGAACGGCCATTTCTTGGTTTAGGCCAGGATTGTACAGATTGATCTCTCGAATCAAAAGTACTCCCGTGCAATGCATTGTTTAGGGTTTAGATTCGTTTCTCATCCACACACCCAAAATTACCAAAATCGGCAGAAACAGTTTTCACCCACAAACACTAGTCGACCGAATTTTGGAAAGCTAGTGTGACTATGCACAATACTCACATGGAAGGTAGAACCGAAACTTGTTTTGGTAGAACCGATAAACCCATGATTTGTGATTGAATGTTATTTTATGAATCACATTGTTCTTGGAAGTCAGATGAACCAATTCTAAACTTGTTTGGAAGTGTGGCAAATCGGTTTCAAGGTTGTAAGTGTGAAAGAGAACTTACAAAGTTAAGATGTCGACATATTTTGAACACGTGCTATGAATGTTTATTATTTAATTGTTCAAAGTTATTCCTTAATAGCTAAGGGAAGAGAATCCCAAGATCGAAACATAAATAAGTTAAAAATCTTTTAATTAAGGTTATTAACTTCATTTTTAGGAAAATAAGAATTAGTAATGTGCATTTACTAATTAGAGATTTTCTGAGAGATTTCATTCATTATTTTTGGACAAAGCATTTCCAGGAATTATGAAAAATGAATTTGTGCTTTAATGAATATCCTGAGAATATTTTCGGTTTTGGAAATTCCTTGGTGTCCAAACTTCCTTGTCTATAAATACTTGAAGTTAACAACAAACTTAATCTTGTTGTGTTGTTACTGGTGTAGCCGCCTATTCAGAGAGGAGAGTAACCTAATTAGGCGAAATCTCTTACGGCCGCTCAGTTTAAAGTCTTCTTTGGGATTGAGAAGCTCTACGAGTACCGTTGGTGGGAAACTTGATAATTACGGTTTATCTTTTGTTTTCCTTGATTTGATTGACTAACGGTGGTTGATCTTTGATTGCACCTAGTTTGTTTATGCTTGAGAATCTTCTCTTCTGATATAAGATTCACTCAAACTAGTTCGAGTTTCGACAATGATCTTTAGATCATTGTTAGTTCTAAAGACGATCTTGTGATAATCCATTGTTAACAGACTCCGTTCTGTGCGTGATTGATCACAAGAGTTTCAAGTGATTGTGTGCAGGTGTTTATTGAAGATCTAAGAAGATTTGAAGACAAAGAAGATATTGAAGATTTCTGATTTGTGGGTTCATAATCTTTGGTGTGCACAATACTTGTTTCGGTAAAAAGAGGATCCAATTAATAATCGGTTTATCTTTGTGATAGATTGGATTGATTAATTGAGTAGATCGGCATCAACACAATTCTTCGGATTAATAGAGTTGTTGGCTTAATCTTAAACGATTACTTCGGTAATTGAACATAAGATGGATCTAAGGACCTGACGAAGGAGTTTATGTTAAGATAAACAGAATAGCCTTTGTCCGACTCATATTACTTGGTTGAATAGAGTTGATACCAAACAAATTTGTTGTTCCTTTACTATTTGGAATACGAACCAAAGGAATTGTTCCAAGTACGTGACTTATTCATAGGTCGGAGGCGTGGGAATACGAGATTAACTAGGTGAACTATAGGTTTAGTTGCTTGATCTCAACTATACGAAGTTAGATGTAATTTTGTGTAGCGGCTTAATCCTGAGAGTATTCAATTCTGGACAAGGTCCCCGGGTTTTTCTGCATTTGCGGTTTCCTCGTTAACAAAATCTTGTTGTGTCATTTACTTTATATTTCCGCATTATAATTGTTTTATTATAATTAAAGTAAGTCACACAAACGTTAATTCCTATTTACTTGATAAGTGAATCCTATTGTATTTGGTTAAGTCCGAACCTTTTTATCAAGTAACATACTTCGTTGTTGTATTGTCTCAATCTCGTATCCATAGACGATCACACGAAGTGTGAATCGATTAGTTGTATTGTCTCGAATCAGTCCATAGACAATCACTTTCGGAGAAAGGACTTATAAGTATGAAAAGTTTTAGCTTGAGGTATATTTGGGTACCATCGCCTTTTCAGTTGCTACGAACCAAAGTCGAAGACTTGATAAACAAATCTGTCTCACACAGAAAAGTCTATAGGATTGAATAAATCTGTCTCCCACAGAAATACCCAGCAACTTTTGTTCCGTCTTTTGATAAATCAAGGTGAACAGAAACTAATTTATAACCCGGACTTATATTACTGAAAGAACAGCCTAGTAATATCAATCACCTCACAATAAACTTAATTGAATAGCGAAACAAGTTATTGTGGAATCACAAACGATGAGACGAAGTTTGTTTGTGATTACTTTTCTATCCTGCCTATCGGAGATATAAAATCTCGAGCCAATTATTTTAATTGCACTCAACACGATAGAAACAGCAAGATCAGATCACACAACTACAAAGATAATAGTTAGATCTGGCTTCACAATCCCAATGAATTCTTTAAGTCGCTAACCTATAGGGTCTCGAGAAGAAACCTAAGGTTAAAGGAGAATCGACTCTAGTTATGCAACTAGTAATGCACAGGAGGTGTGGGGATTAGGTTTCCTAGTTGCTAGAGTTCTCCTTTATATAGTTTTCAAATCAGGGTTTACAATCCAAGTTACCTTGGTAACAAAGCATTCAATATTCACCGTTAGATGAAAAACCTGATTCAACTAAGCTAATATCTTTCAACAAATGAAATATACCATCATTTAGGTTTATGTAACCATACCTAAACGTGTACACCAGGTTGGTTCACAAATAGTTAACCGAGGTTAGCCATAAGATTACTCTCATATCGACCTTATTCATCTTAACTATAACTAGTTCAAATGACTCAAATGAAACTAGTTAAAGAGTTGTTCAATTGTATAGAAAACAAAATCGAAACCAAATCGGTTTAATTCACTTGAATCAATCATGAACATTATAGCCACGGTTTGCAAAGATTACATTCCTTATGATTTAAATGTTTAAGTCCATGAACTGAACGATTTGACAAAGTAACTAGATAAAGTATGCATAAGGTATGCGTACTTAAGCAACCGGAATTTTGAGTTTGTTAAGTTTCCAAACTCAACAGAATTTTTCGGTTCGAAAACTTCCGCCAGTATGCGTAAGGTGACTAGTTTAGGAGCTTGTAATTCCCAAACTTAACAGATATTTTTGGTTCGAAAACTTCCGCCGGGTACTCATACTTATCTTGTCTCCTTCACCAATTTCGTATACACACATATGCATACTCTTGGCTCCCGGTTTATGGATTTATACACTAATGTGCAAACGCACTATATATGCTTATATCCAAAGATGGTTACATCCTCAACTCTTTATTTCAATCATTGAAACATTCTTTTATAATGACAATAGCCGTTTTCACACACTATTAGCATCAAAGCAATTTTCAAGATATTGAAATAATCATTATCGAAACATTCCAAGCCTACATCAAATGATTGTATCACATAAACCATGTAAGATGTTACTCGGAAATTTTCTCATGATATAAGATGAACTTGGTCGAAAGCTAAAGCTTTACCAACAAATATTTTGAGAAATATGTAGGCGAGATATACTCGTTTCGAAATCTCAAATGTGTATAGAGAAAACTATATTGTAACACGACTTATGTCTCAATATAGGAGATAGAGAAATAGACTTTCCAAGTGATAGATGAGTTCAAGTCTCCACATACCTTTCGTCGAAGAAGTTCCACAAGCTCCCCTTAGTAGTTCTTCGTCTTCATGAGATGAACGTCGAGAGATATAAGCTCTTTTTTATTTTATTTTATTTTATTTTTTATTTTTTTGGTCAATGAGAGATATAAGCTCAACTACACACTATCTATATCCTAGTCCTAGACATCAATAAATAGGCCAGACATCAAGACTTATAGTTCTGATCACTAACAATGACAAACAAGTTTGAGATAAAAACGCATGCGAGTTCGACCGAGCAATGCTCTAAAAATCTCCCCTTTGTCAATTTTAGTGACAAAACTATCAATACACATGAATTACAAAATAGATAAAAATTATAGCTTCCCATCCACATGCTTGATCTCCTTGGCATCTTCAACGCGACTCGAAATCTTCGTCACTTCCAAGTACTCCATGATCATAAAGGTTGTAAGTTCAGCATCACAGTTGTTTAAGATCCGTAGCTATAACAATGAGAAAACAGAGTGCTCTCAATCATTGTTATACAGTGTCATAGTATCATTACATGGCATCAAAGTTCAATTGTATCACAACTTTGACAACAATACTATGGTGATATTCACTCCCCTTTAGTCAATACTTTATCTCAACATGAAAACCACTCCCCCTTACATAATTATCCGTAAACCATATGTATTTGTAGTATCACACTACACATTAATTCTCCCCCTTTTTGTCAATATAAATTGGCGAAGGTACGAAAACTAGTGGGATCCTCATGAAATTTTCACGGAGATATTTCATGACTAAAAGAGAATACCATACCAACTTATTTAGATGCAATCATAAAGCCGAAGCTAAATGCATCCAAATGAGTTAATAGAGATACATAATAATCCCTAAAATATTTCACAACCGCACTCCCTACAATGATTTGGCAATTAAGCACAAGTTCAATATTAACTCTCCCCCATAAAATGTCATCCCCGAAGGAACAACAAAGGCGACCTTACTTTCACAAGAAAATAAGGATTTCTTTTGGACAAAATAAAATTACATGATAAATCATGAATTTGAGTCCAAAAATAATCAATTGATATAACCACAAGATACAATCAAATTAATCACAAGAAAAACCATGATTAATTTAATTGAAATACACAACCAAATTAACCACAAAAACTGATCAATTCAATTGGTCATGCTCGACATAAGAGAACTTCCGGAGAAACAACTAAAACAACCAAAAGAGAATGATTAATTTAGTTGGTCATGCTCAATCATAAGGAACCTTTTGGAGCAACAACTAAGTTAATCACAAGAGAATTATCAACTCAACCGTTTATGCTCAAACACAAGAAACCTTACGGAGCAACACAGTATATGCACAAAAATGTGGATCGGAGATCGACCAAATATCATGGAATAGATAAGGATTCATCCTATTTTCCATCACTATTTGCACAATGACATACAACAGGCTTAATCCTTGTAAACAAAAGTTTTATCCTTTCAAATAATGACATAAAAATGTTTAACTTTTGTAATGCCAAAAGTTCATTCTATCTTCCATCAATACATTCATACCGACATAATAGAGATAACTTTTGAACAAGTATGGGACAGTCACAAAGTTCACGGACGTAAACAACATATCCCATAAAAATTTGCAATATATAAAATCATAAAGATTAAAATTGCAAAAATAATCTTCCAAAAACTTAAAATTTAAATAAATAAATCTAAAAACATGAAGATGAAAATCGTTGGACATAGTTATGTGTACTCATAATATTGGCTATTCCAAACCCTAGTTATTCTTCTAAAAACAAGAAAAAAATTCTCTAAAAGAATTCCTAGGTATCAAGACAAATTCATAATGCACATATAAGATGATTTGTCCTTAGAGGGTAGAATCAATCTTTTTCGCCCGGATTTACACCAAGAATAGCTACCAAAGGCGTATAAAAAGATTTTCTTAACAAAGAAGAACATACAAAGTCATTAACGACCATGCACCATAGTTCACAAAGGATGATTGTGAACATTCAAGAATCCCATAACAATGCGTACTACTGCCGATTGATATATCGGACTTATATTCCCGAAGAACAGCCTAGAAATATCAATCACCTCACAATAATCTTAATCGACTAGCGAAACAAGATATCGTGGAATCACAAACGATGAGACGAAAGTGTTTGTGACTACTTTTCTATCTTGCCTATCAGAGAAATTAATCTCAAGCCAATCTTACGATTGTACTCAATCACGATAGAAATAGCGAGATCAAATCAAGCAACTACAGAGAAAATAGTTAGGTCTGGCTTCATAATCCCAGTGAAGTCTTCAAGTCATTAACCTACAGGGTCTCGAGAGAAACCTAAGGTTAAAGGAGAATCGACTCTAGCTTATACAACTAGTATCAGACAGGAGGTGTGGGGATTAGGTCTCCAAGTTGTAGATGGGGAAAAACGAATTGCTGGTTTTTTAGGAAAGTGAAGAGATAACGGTTCGGACGAGACTCCTCAACCGAGCAAAGTGTTTAACCTCACACAGATGCACTGCACGGGAGTGTTTTGAGTTCGAGAGATCAATCTGTAGGATTCCGGCCTAAACCAAGTCAATGGCCGTTCCAGAGTCAATTCGATCACAAAGAGGGTGATGGGTTGATCTGCAAGAGGGAAGCTGATAAATGTGGGATCAATGATGATCAAGGATTGTGGATGTGTTGAAGGTTTCTACAAGTATGTGAATTGTGTAAATAAGTTTCGATCGAGAGAATCCTTGTTTCAGTCATCGATTTTGGACTTATTTATATTGTCAGAATAGTGAACACATTGATCCCAGTAAGTGTGACGGTTTCTTGTGTGAAATAGTGGGAAAGTGGGAGATCGTGGTAAAATCAGTTTCATGTCGTGTGGAGACTTGGTTGATCGTCCACCCACTACTTTTCTAACTTCCTCAACCACTTGCACGACTTACTCACATTTCTCATCGTGGATGAACACACGTGTTGTAGGCCGCCAGACCAAAAATCTAATTGATATCAACCACGTGACATGATTGATATCTCACGAACGTGGAGTCTGCAAAGCAGACGTGTATTTGATTAGTCAGTCGTTGACTTGATTAGACACTAAGTCTAAGTTTTGTTGAATTTGGCATGATTGACAAATGCTCAGTGATTCATGAATTGAACATGTCAGGCGTATAGTTCTTGAATGATGTTGATATTGCTCGTCTGAGTAAATATTGTAAATTCGATGAATTGTTGAATATTGAGTTGAATCAATATTCGACGAAATATTGATAGTTAGATAAATATTCGAGCAACTGAGCGAGTATTGCTCAATTCAATAAATTACTGAATATTGATAGTTGGATCAATATTCGAGCAAATAAGAAAGTATTTCTCAATTCGATAAAAACTGTATCAATATTCGAGCAACCGAGCAAGTATTGCTCATTCGATGAATTATTATTGGTAACGTGACCCAATAAAATATTAATAAAAATATTGGTAGCCTACCAAATATTATATAATTAATCCAGATATTGATTGCAAGGTCAACATAAATTTATTAATGTTTGAAATTGCTCAAAATCATGATTTGCAGAGCATTTGTTCGAAAACCTAATTTTGATCAATTGATGATCAATTGGTGATTTATTGAAGATCAATCACTGAGTGAAGGAGGGACCAGCTACATGGGATGATGGACGACCATGTAATGCCCAGGTGCTTGTGTGAGCATGTACCAAAGTCCTTTGTTGACTGGTTGGTGAAAGGATGATTAAATGCTGGTTTAATCACTTATTAAAATAGTGCTCGTCTGAGCATTAGGTGATGAAACCTAATTATGGAGAAGTGAGGGACCGACCAAGAGGGCATGAAACCGGCCCTTGGTGGTCATGGGACCAGTTGATGGTCGTTTGAGCAAATTCCAAGTTGGTTGGAGAAAGTTTGGACCTAATATGATCAATTGAGCAAATTAGGTCAAAATTATAAAGATGTGTGGGAACGGCTGATAGACACATTTTTGTGTCTAAGTTTTCCTCAATTTTCTGTATTGTTGGTACTCGATTTCGTACTTATTATGGTGTTTTATGTGTTTGTAGGTATTTTTGGAAAATAAACTTTGGTGGAAAAATCGGCTCGAAAAGTTGTCTAAAGCACTCGGAGGACACATGTTATTCGGACTCGTAGCGTTGGTTAAGGGGCACCTTAATTATTAAGGGGCGCCTTCTTCGCTATTTACACCCCCAGAGCGTCACCTCGCTAGTCGCACCCCAGGTTTGGTTAGGGGACACTCTTTCTTCTTCATTTGAATTATGAAAACTGGCGGGAAAAACCAACCTTCAACTGCCGAAATTAGGGTTGCGATTTGAGCTCGTTTCAGTGAGACTAAATGGATGACTTTGATTGGTTTTGTTCATATTGGCTTAATAGACATGGTGTGATATTCGAAATCAATCCAATTGGACCAGATAATCGTTGAGAAGCAAAACAGAATCGGAAATATACTCTGAATTCTGTTGAAAAGATTTGGATCAGTTGTAGTAAGATTCGACCGGTCAAACGAATTACAACCACCTGTTACGATCAAACAAGAATGGTAAGTTGTTTTAAAACACAAAAATAGGATTGAAACGTGAATTTCACGTAAAACATGGGAGATATTGTATATCGGGTATGCTTTTCTATTGCTGGAAGGATTGGTGTATGTCTGCATGAGTTTAGCTTGTCACAGAACGTGTTGGGATTGTGTTTGACACAAGCAGACGCGTCAGAGGAAACAAAATACCGTATCTCTCTGCTAAAAAGGGAAGAAAATATCCCGAGTTAATAGTTTTGCTGTAAGAAGATTTGGGAAGATTATTTGCATTTACTCGGTGATATATTGGGGCTGGTGAGTATATAAAGGTGATACGGGAGCCTGAAAAAGGGGATGGAGAGTTAGGGGTTAGAATAGAGCAGAGAATCGGGAGTTGCAGAGCTTGTATTTGCTGCTGCCATTGAAGAAGAAGAAGAAGAAGAACACAAAACATCGATTAAAAGCGATCGTAGAAACCGTTACCTATAGTTTCAAATTCAATATCTTTGTAATAGTTTTTATAACAACTATTTCGAATTCGCAACAGTATGTTAAGTGTTTCTCTCAGAATGTGATGGGTTACTCAGAACAATTATAACCATTACACACACTTGCTTTGTACCTTTTCTCCTTGCGAACACCTTTTTGAGCAATGAAAAATTCCTTTGAGCGTGTTTTCACCATGAGGAGCTAGAACCTATCTCTGGGACGACGGACAAAGCTGAATTTCATTATGTGGTAAATTTAATTAATTCCTTAATTACTATTTGCACCGATTTTTAATGAATTATGATTTCTATTAATTATTTGTTATTTTGTTTGATGTCGCATGCTTAGTTTTAATTACTTTTCATGCGTCATACTCACAACTTACAACTAATGTTTTATGAAATCTACTTTGGCAAAGAATAGAGTTAAAATTTCTTGTGTTTGGAGCTATAAACGTCAAGGATTAATTTCTAAAACCCATGTATATGAAAGGCAGTGAAATCCCGAGTCCCAGTACCTATCCATCTTGCTACTATTTTGTGTATATATTTTCTTATTTTTATTTATTTTCATTTATTTAAGCCTAAAATCAATTTCAACAAAGTCCGAGTAAACGACAACCATTACCACTATATAAAATTCGATCACCGGCTCCTTGCAAGCCTTAGGGACGGCCTTAGTTGGTCAAGGAAGCATGCCCGTGTCACCACAATGTCCGTGTCTCAGTCCTGAGAGTTTTGGTATTTTCTGATGTGCGTTTGAGCAATATTTTGGATTTTCAGAAGAGTTTGATCTTTGACTGAAATTCTTGATTTTGCTCAAATGAGCAAGTAGAACTTTGCTCGTTTGATCAATATTTTGAGAATATTAAAATAATAATAATTTAATATTCTTTTTCGTGAGAAGCCTAGTCGGTTATGTGACCATTAGACTTTTTGGCTTTTTCATGGTTTGAGCAATATTTGAGAAATATGGAAAAACCAGGGTTTTTGCTCAAACAGAGGAGTCTCATGAGATGAGGGAAATAATAATTGTGAAATCAAGAGATTGCAAAGTGTGGGACCGGCCATGGCTAGGGCATGACCGGCCGGCTAGGTAGCCTGGTCCCATGACACTTTCCCCTATTTTTATTATTTTTCATCTTTAAGGAAAATATGGAGAAACCGTGAGTTTTGCTCAAACAAGGAAAGTTGCTCGAATGAAGGAGTCGTCATGAGATCATGAAAATAATAAAATAAGAAAAAATAAAGGAAGAGGCGTGGGGGAGCAGCCGACCGGTGGGCCCGATCCCTAGGCGCCTCTTTTATACTTTTTATTATTATTTTCTCTCTCCTATTTTGTGTGAGTTTCCTCGTTTGTCCATAGTTTTGAATGCTCGTTCGTGCATCATCGTAGAGTACACTACACTATTTTCTTGGGGCTTACTCGGGGATAGTCCAGACGCCCGATTGTTGAGTAATTATTACTAATTAATGAAATTTAACGGAGAATGATTCATGAAACGGGGTAATAAAAATGAATTGTGTATCTATTACTAATCCATGGAATCCAGTCGGGGAATTCAAGGAACGGAGTAATGAGATAAAATTGTTATTTATTACTAATCCATGAATCCAGCCGGGGGATTCACGGAACAGAGTAATAAGATATAATATATTATTTTCTAGGATTCAATGGATGAATCTCACGGTAGAATTAATCTATTTACATAATCGACATATGAGATAGTTGAAGCATCATACTCGTTCTGAAGGGTGCACAGTCAGGGAACAACGTACAACGTCGACGTCCTGAAGGCGTTAAGCCCTCTAACAAACAATTATGTCTAGAGAGCCTCCTGAATATATACATGGTCTCTCTATATAGTCAGCGAACAACGTGCAGCGTCGACGTCCTGGAGGAGTTAATCCCTTTGACAAACAATTATGTCTAGAGAACCGCCTAATCATTATTCTATGTAGATGTGGGTCTCTCTATGTAGTCAGGGAACAACGTGCAGCGTCGACGTCCTGAAGGCGTTAAGCTCTCTAACAAACAATTATGTCCATAGAACCGCCCAATCATTTGATTCTACATAGAGGTCATGATGAAATGTGCAGCATCGAACGCTCAATTGGGAGGCCTTTCGAGAAACATATTCATCATAGCTCTGAGAGGAACGCTCACTCAGGTAGAGATCGTGAAATGGTTCACGGATTGTAAAATATGAATCGTCACATGCGTTCCTGAAGCCGGGTCAGAAACATGCAGTATCATGATTTTACGATTTTGACCTTTGTCGAAAATTCACCATCAATATTATGTCCCCTGCTTAGTGAGGGACAGTCATGTTCCGCCGTAAGCACTAGATGGTGATTTTCCAGACGAGACAAGCAATTGAACTCAGTCGTACAATGGTATTTTCAGAATCCCCGATTTGCTCCAATAGCGTCATGTACGAGCAAATGCTCAGGTAAGGACCCTGATAGTATGATAGTGTGTCATCCCGTGAGCACGAAGAGATGAATCACTTCTGATTTGGATGGTCGGATGTCAGGTATTGGTCGGTTTAGCGTTTACGGGTCCAGGCCCAAAAAAAGAAATCCTTATTTTTGGAACAGACGTTCGTTCGTTAGTTTAAGAAACAAACAATGATCCCTAGCATAAGAGAGATTTTTTTTAATAGACCCGTTTCTAATGATAAAACTTTGTCTATGAGTTTTCACGAATTTTTTTATTTTCGATATGTGAGTTTTCACAAATTTTTGAAAATATACCTTCGTTTCAAAGATGGATGCTCGCGCGAGGGAGCATTATATATATATATATATTTTTTCAAATTTACGTGAGTTTCACCTTAAAAAAAAATATATATATATATTTTGTAAAATCAATGTTTTGATTTTGAACAACTGTTGAAAGTAGACAATTATACATGGTGAAATAATGTTTGTATGTTGTAGAATGGACGTTTGTCCAATTTTTGAAAAATCAGTGGATGTTCACTCAGTAAAAATTTACGGGGGTTGTTCACGGTTTTATGAAAATCAATTTATGATTTTTGAGTAATGAACTTTTCTCGTCTTTGCAGGTTTGAGGGAACAAGCAAGTTTTCGAAATTGTGACGTTATAATTACTACATCTAGTGGAATTGTAAATATGTAAGAGTTGGATTGTTACCATTTTTGTTGCGCGTTTGTTATTGGTATATCCATGACTCCATGTCTTTCGCCTCAGATAGTGGTGACTTCTGGTTACAACCACTCTTATGGCTCTTCCGGGGAACGCTCCAAAAATATCAAGTCGAAGATGAAGACTTCTACAGATGCTCATACCGAGGTTAATCAACCTTTCAGAGACGCTGGAAAGCTGACACATTGTATGTCTCTCGATCATATGGGAGTCGTCCGTGCTAAGATATATATTTTCTTGGTATTAGCAGATGCGGAGGGAAAGCAGAGACGTGATGAACAAAAGAAAAGAGTTGAAGATGAAAAGCTCATATCTCATCAGCAGAAGCACCGCCGACTTCAGCAAGTGAGACTATCGACTGAAGATGAAGTTCGTATTTACGTTGATGGTTTAGCTCCTGATTCAGATGTGGATGAATGAAGAATTTCGTCATAATTCGTCATCAGAAAATTCAGAAGTTAGGTCTTTATTGAAATTGCTGTAGAATCTTCGTATGATGTCGGATTTTTGTGATCTACCCATGTTTCTTCATCCTCAGAAAATTTCCAAGCTTTTCCAAAGAAGATTTTTGGTTTTTGATCACGTTTAAGGGTCGAAATTGATGAAACAATAAAATTCCAGGAGGTTTTCAGAAAATTTTCAGCTGTCATGTAGTCCAAGGTTTTGGCCACATCTTTTTGCTCGTTCATCCAATTGTTGTGAATTTTGGATATGTTGTAGAGGACATCCATAAGAAGATAATAACATATGACTCAACCTTATATTCTGCCCCAATTTCTCCCAGCTTGCTTCTTTGTGCAGGACAGTGTAAAATCGTCTCAGACGAGCTTGTTGTAAAACGCCCCTATTGTGTCTTAGACCATTTGCTTGTGTCTTGAACGCTCAATGAAGGATTTCAATGCCGTTGATTAATTTGAAATCTAAAACCCTTGGTTGATACATGAGCCTGGTGCTTGCAGTACCATTTTTTGTTTCATCGATCGTAAAAACATCACTTCTGAAACCCTGGTCACGGGACCATAACTGAGGTTGCTCTCAAGAGGGGATGATGTAATGACCATGGTTGTATGTCTTGGTTGTAGCATTATTTTTATGATGAATGATTAGCATAGGCGAGCTTGGTGCCAGTCACAACTCTTGGACTGTGAAACTGATCGTCATGATCAATTGATCGTCAGTCCCCAGTATTTAGTTAAATCTCCTTTTCGTTTTTCCTTCTTCTGGTAAGACCTAGATAGAGGACCCAGGTAGAAAAAAAAACATGATATAAAGACCTAGGTGGTCGAACTTGGAGGTACCTTGATGAAAGACTTATTGGAAAGACCTGGTGGACATCGATCGAGTGTGAAGGTAATGAATCTCGTTTAATAATTGCTGCTTGCATGTTGTATGCTCAGGAAACTGTAGGAGCCTCATACGAAGTCGGAATTCGGTGCTTGACCCCAACTTTTGAATCTAAGAGACTGAGTAATCATATGAGGAAAGAATCAACCAATTTGGAGTTGTGTATGTCACCCAACTAAGCGTGCACATGTGTAATTTGTAATCCCGTAAAAAGCTTTCAGATTACACGGACCTGATGGTAAAGGCCATATCTTTCAGCTCATATGTCCGATTGATGCACCCTTTTGGTATGTTGTAGAAGAGACATAGACGAACATCTTTAGTTGAGGAAGTATTGTCCCATTCCTCACCCATTGGTACGTTTTTGTAAACCCATGGCCTGAAGTGTGTTGTATCTCATTTGTAGAGGTGATGAGAACATCTTATAGAAGACTTTGGCTTATGCCCGCCCGTCGTGCAAGCTTTGGGAAGACTTTCATGTGAACATGTTATCATGTCTACACATCTTGATATGAATCATTAGTTTTTGGAGAAGTCCGCTTCATGTGTAACACTTCAGAGAATAGTTAGTTGATGAAGCCCGATGTTGCTCCTGAGACTGTTGTTGATGCTGAGACCATGATTATCGACATATCCTTTGCTCCTCCATCCAGTGAGCCTTTAAATTCACGAACTAATTGGTGGGTTGAGAATCCCTAAGATGAATATGTACTGGGAGTTCAACCCAAATTATCCTAAACAGTATGACTTTACTGTGAACTGGCTTCGTCAGTGAATCGACGTTGCTGCGGCAGACAACAACTGCGGTCTTCATTCTGTATGTGATGGGTGAGGAGAGGAAGTTCCTCAATCGTGCAGGGGTTTGTGATGTAGAGAGGTCCTATTCGATGACGTTTCATGGAATCACATCAGTTGCAATAACTTTTGTGGATAACATTTATTCAAATATATTGAATTGATCTTTCCAATAAGATCAAGTCCCCAAGTCTTCTTTATTCCCTCATTCACTTAGCAGTTGAAGGAGTTTGTAGCATCCATTGATGAATGATGTTGCATCTGCTTCAGAAGTCTCATCATGGAATAGTGAAGACTTATCCATTGTAGTTCAGTTACACTTTGATCGTCTTGGTGTTGAATCATCATCGAGATATTTATGCTGAAGCCAGAGGCGTCATTATCGAAGGTGTATTCTTTGATTGGGAGTACAATTTGAAGGCTTCTTAGATGCTTGAGCGTTGAACCATCATGTCCCTTGAGCGTCGAATGTCTTAGGTTTGATCGACTCGGCTCTGAGTATCTTATGTTGATTCAACATCCCTTTCGTTGCGGTAGTGGAATTCAACACTTGTGCAGACATCAGAGCTTTATGAAACTCCTGCAAGGCTATGCAGAAACGCCCAAAGTGTTCTTTCCATGCTTGGACATTATCTCAGTAATGAATGTCTCAGTGCTCGATTCAAAGAAATGTCAGATTCAACCACTTGGTAAAATACTAATGCGGTGAAGCTACCATTCATAACATCTTGCAGAGTTGATAGCAGAAGTTCCCATGCTAGGATAACATGTGAGGAAATAAATGACATAGACATGGAAAGAATGAGACTTTCCTGAGTGCGGAACCTCGTGATGAATGTCTATGCATCTTTTGTAGGTTCTTGCTTCAACCTCTTCAAAGTTCGAAATCCTCCAAGTGCTCTGATGATGGGATGTCCGCCAAATCTTCTGGATCGGAACTTTCTTCATTGGAGAGATGTGCAACCAAAGGCGCCTTGAGTAGCCATCTTTTCAGCGTGGATCCACACTCGTCTGAAGAACATGTCATATCCGGGATATTCCTGATTATGTGAAACTTGGTTTTTGCCCTAGTTGAACTTATGTTCACTTTGAGAGTGATGTAGCCATAAGTATTTCCGAGCGTTCCTTCAAGGTCTCTGATTCATATGGATCACGAGTAGCTTCTTGTCGAGTGATTCCTGAGGCTCTGAGGGTTTTTAGTGGAATGATGTTGATGGCGATGTCAGCATCGATCAACATTCTTTCAATTTCATTTCCTCTGAGATGGACTGTGGTAAGCAGTCTCCAGTCGTGCATCTCATTGTCTGTGGATGAAGGTTCAAGGAGTATTTTCGGAATGGACAGACGTCTGACACAATGTAATTCGGTGCTGTGAACATATCTTTCTTTTGTGCCTTATACAGATAGAGCAATTTCACATGCTCGATCAACGATTGAACTGCTTCTTTGACTGGTTGTTCAGATAGTGTAAAGGATCTGATTGGGAGAGGATTCTTTTGTACTCCTTCAGTCCCCAGCTCTCTTGAATCGACTTTTTCCTTGAATATGAGTTTCAAAGTTCTGCAATCACTTGTTGGATGACTGATATACCTATGAAAGCGGGAGTAGCGCGGATTCTCCATTTTCTCCTCTGTCGGTTATATCCTAACGGGAGGTAGTTTGATCGCACCGTCTTGAACCCAGAATTCCAATAACTCGATCAACTCTTCAATGGGAAAAGGAAATTCTGGTTCATCCTGGTCATTCTGTTGACGCTGAGCCGATGTTTGTGCATTTCTATCCTGGTTGTCCTTCCTTGGTGCTTTTTTCGGATGTAACGTTGGAGGAGCATTCTTATGCTGCTGTGCTTCGGCTTTCCTCTTTCTTACTTCAGCAAAATTCATGGAAGGTTGGAGAATGTACTACTTTATTGATCAGGCGCCTACCAATGCTTCGAGTTTCTCGTGGTTCCTCGACTTTTGCAGTTCTTGTTCTTTTCGAAAGCGGAGAGCGAGAGTTGCTGATCGTTTGGATTCTTCATGAAGCCCTAAAAAGGTCTGGAACCGGAGATTTTCCAACAAGGCTCTGTAGACCGGGATCATTCCGTTGATGCACAAGTCCACCAGTTGTTGTTCAGTGACATTCGGGTCATGACAATAAAACGCTTGGATTCTGAAACTCTTCACATAATCGTTCGGATATTCATTGATCCTCTGAGACATTCTTCCTAAGTCAGAGAGAGTAATCTTCTCTGAGACGAAGAAGTATTTTCGGTAGAAAGCATTAACCATTTCTCCCCAGCCAGTGATACTCCTTGATAGAATGTTGTTGTACCATGTGTATGCTCGGCCTGTCAGGGATTTCGAGAATTCCTTCATACGGACGACATGGTTGTGCTTATGTTCGCCTAGGGCTTCCAGGAATCGAGAGACATGTTCTATAGCATTCCCCACTCCATTTTACAGTGTGAACGTGGGAAAGTTATAACACCAGGAGAGGAATTATTTGCGTAGCAGCGGGATATGGAGGTTGATGACGGTGAACAGATGGTGTCTTGTCTTTTCCTCGTGCCTCCATAAAGTGTTCCAGATCTTCTCGAGTGATGAAACCTGAAGACTCCTTCTCTTGTGGATTTTATACAACTTTGCAGACTTCATCATCCTCCACCTAATGAATTGGAGAGATTTCAGGGTCAACAGATGTTTCTTTAGCTTTTCCTTTTTCCGACTTGCATCGGGGTTGAGTTTGTTCAGGTGACAACTTTTCATGAGGTCCTTGAGATGAGCGCATAGTTCCTTATGTGTTGTTGCCATCTCTACTTGATTCGTGGCAAGAATCTTCTAAATCTTCATGAGATCAGTTATGGTAGGCGGATTTTTTCTGATTTCCTCGGGAGACCGTCCGAAGAGAAGATGGTTGCCGACGTTGGCTTGAGGAGGATTAGTATCTCCAGCACCATTGTTGGAAGCAGGAATAGTTTCTGGAGTACCACCGTTGTTGCTAGTGCTGGCATTGTTTCAAGTAGGGATTTGTAACTAAACCTGACCTAAGATTAACCATTTTGTGAAAATTTGAGATTGCAACTAAGAGATTAATCTCCCACTGTGGTCGCCAATCTGTAGATGGGGAAAAACGATTTGCTGGTTTTTTGGGAAAGTGAAGAGGTGACGGTTCGGATGAGACTCCTCAACCGAGCAAACTTCTTAACCTCACACAGATGCACTGCACGGGAGTGCTTTGAGTTCGAGAGATCAATATTTATGACTCCAACCTAAACCAATTCAATGGCCGTTCCAGATCACAAAGAGGGAGACGGGTTGATCTGTAGGAGGGAAGATGATAATTGTGGAATTAATGATGATCAAGGATTGTGGATGTGTTGAAGGTTTCTGAAACTATGTGAGTTGTATAAATAAGTTTCGATCGAGAGAATCCTTGTTTCAGTCATCGATTTTTGACTTATTTATATTGTCAGAATAGTGAACACATTGATCCCAGTAAGTGTGACGGTTTCTTGAGTGAAAGAGTGGGAAAGTGGGAGATCGTGGTAAAATTAGTTCCATGTCGTGTGGAGACTTGGTTGATCGTCCACTCACTACTTTGCTAACTCCCTCAACCGCTTGCACGACTTACCCACATTTCTCATAGTGCATGAACACACGTGATGTAGGCCGCCAGACCAAAACCCTAATTGATATCCCCCATGTGACGTGATTGATGTCTCACGAACGTGGAGTCTGCAAAGCTAAATGTGTATTTGATTAGTCATTCATTGACTTGATTAGACAGTGAGTCTAAGTTTTGTTGAATTGAGCATGATTGACGAATGCTCAGTGATTCATGAATTAAACATGTCATACGTATAGTTCTTGAATGATGTTGATATTGTAAATTCGATGAATTGTTGAATATTGAGTTGAATCAATATTCGACGGAATATTGATAGTTATATCAATATTCGAGCAACTGAGCGAGTATTGCTCAATTCGATAAATTACTGAATATTGATAGTTGGATCAATATTTGAGCAACTGAGAAAGTATTGCTCAATTTGATAAATTACTGAATATTGATAGTTGGATCAATATTCGAGCAACCGAGCATGAATTATTATAACATGACCCAATAAAATATTCATTAAAATATTAGTAGCCTACCAAATATTATATAATTAATCCAGATGTTGATTGTTGGGTCAACATAAATTTATTAGTGTTTGAAATTGCTCAAAATCATGATTTGCAGAGCATTTGATCGAAAAACTAATTTTGATCAATTGCTGATCAGTTGGTGATTTATTGAAGATCAATCACTGAGTGAAGGAGGGACCAGATACATGGGATGAAGGACGACCATGTATTGCCCAGGTGCTTGTGTGAGCATGCACCAAAGTCCTTTGTTGACTGGTTGGTGAAAGGATGATTAAATACTGGTTTAATCACTTATTAGAATAGTGCTCGTCTGAGAATTAGGTGATGAAACCTAATTATGGAGAAGTGAGGGACCGACCAAGAGGGCATGAAACCGTCCCTTGGTGTTCGTGGGACCAGTTGATTGTCGTTTGAGCAAATTCCAAGTTGGTTGGAGAAAGTTTGGACCTAATATGAGCAATTGAGCAAATTACGTCAAAATTATAAAGATATGTGGGACCGGCTCCTTGCAAGCCTTAGGTTCGGCCTTGGTCGGTCAAGGAAGCATGCCCGTGTCACCACAATATCCTTGTCTCAGTCCTGAGAGTTTTGGTATTTTCTGATGTGCGTTTGAGCAATATTTTGGATTTTCAGAAGAGTTTGATCTTTGACTGAAATTCTTGATTTTGCTCGAATGAGCAAGTAGAACTTTACTCGTTTGATCAATATTTTGAGAATATTAAAATAGTAATATTTTAATATTCTTTTTCGTGGGAAGCCTAGTCGGTCATGTGACCATTGGACTTTTTGGCTTTTTCAGGGTTTGAGCAATATTTGAGAAAATATGGAAAAACCAGGGTTTTTGCTCAAACGGAGGAGTCTCATGAGATGAGGGAAATAATAATTGTGAAAATAAGAGATTTCAAAGTGTGGGACCGGCCATGGCTAGGGCATGACCGGACGGCTAGGTACCTTCTGTCCCGTGATACTTTCCCCTATTTTTATTATTTTTAATCTTTAAGGAAAATATGGAGAAACCGTGAGTTTTGCTCAAACAAGGAAGGTTGCTCGAATGAAGGAGTCTTCATGAGATCATGAAAATAATAAAATAAGAAAAAAATAAAGGAAGAGGCATGGGGACCGGCTGGCCGTGGGCCCGATCCTGGCGCCTCTTTTATATTTTTATTATTATTTTTCTCTCATATTTTGTGCGGGTTTCCTCGTTTGTCCATAGTTTTGAATGCTCTTTCGTGCGTTTGGGTGCTCGTTCGTGCATCATCGTTGATTACACTACACTATTTTTTTGGGTCTTACTCGGTGATAGTCCAGACGCCTGATTGTTGAGTAATTATTACTAATTCATGTAATTCAAACAGAATGATTCATGAAACGGAGTAATAAAAATGAATTGTGTATCTATTACTAATCCATGGAATCCAGTCGGGGAATTCAAAGGAACGGAGTAATGAGATAAAATTGTTATCTAATACTAATCCATGAATCCAGCTGGGGGATTCAGGGAACGGAGTAATAAGATATAATAGATTATTTTCTAGGAATTCAGTGGATGAATGTCACGGTAGAATTAATCTATTTTCAGAATCGAGATATGAGATAGTTGAAGCATCGTACTCGTTCTGAAAGGTGCATAGTCAGGGAATAACGTGCAGCGTCGACGTCCTGAAGGCGTTAAGCCCTCTAACAAAAAATTATGTCTAGAGAGACGCCTGAATCTATAGACGATCTCTCTACGTAGTAAGCGAACAACATGCAGCGTCGACGTCCTGAAGGCGTTAAGCCCTCTAACAAACAATTATGTCTAGAGAACCGCCCAATCATTATTCTATGTATAGGTGGGTCTCTCTATGTAGTCAGGGAACAACGTGCAACATCGACGTCATGTAGGCGTTAAGCTCTCTAACAAACAATTATGTCTAGAGAACCGCCTAATCATTTGATTCTACATAGAGGTCATGATGAAATATGCAGCATCGAACGCTCAGCTGGGAGGCCTTTCGAGAAACATATTCATCATGGCTCTGAGAGGAACTCTCACTCAATCAGAGATCGTGATATGGTTCACGGATTGTAAAATATGAATCGTCACATGTGTTCCTAAAGCCGGGTCAGAAACATGCAGTATCATGATTTTACGATTTTGATCTTTGTCGAAAATCCACCATCAACACCAGTTGCTAGAGTTCTCCTTTATATAGTCTCCAAACCAGGGTTTGCGATCTAAGTTACCTTGGTGTTGATGGTGGTTTTTAGCTCAGGGATAAATTTGTAAAAGTCTATCTACCTGAACCTGCATCAGATGTAGTAGACATTGATATGTCTATATTCCGCAGGGAATTTGGAGAATATATCAAAATCTGACGAGTACCTATGTCTCTCTTCATATTATATCGAAACTCAAGCTCCTAGATAAACTATTCACTAGTATAGAGTCTAATGAGTCTATAAGCTCCTGACTGCATTACTCATAAATGTCGGAGCCTGCTGAGTACTTTTCTTGTGCTTATGTTCCCTGGCAGAACCCTTAATATTGGTATGGCATGACGGATTTGTGTTCACCCGCAGCAGAGTAGCACGGACCTCCAAGTACCAAGGTTAAGGCCCTTGCACAAAATACTCAGTCAGAAAGAAAAGAATAAACAGAGTCGCGGAGTAGGAGCAACAATGAGCATTACAAGAAAACTTGGATTTAGCGACTACACTGATTCAGTGGGTGCAACGCCATTTTCAGCGACTGGAGCTCTCTAGCAACCAACATGGCAACGAATACACTCAGTGACTAAAGCTTGCTTTGCTAAAGACTTGGACCAACCATGCTGCTGGTAGAGATATCTTTCAACTAAAATGGACAACGAAATTTTTTGTCGGAAGTTATCTCCAATATCTACGGATTATCGTTGGTAAAAGCATAAAGTATTTGTGGTTGTAATATTTCACCCGCCGAAGTATTTGTTGCTGAAGACTAATACATCTTTGGTAGAGGTAGTTGTTAAAGATTTTCACTTACTGTATTTCAGTTGGTGAAGTTTTTTGATGAGGTAGGTTAAGGATTTTAGGCACCCCTTATTTAGAAGGTCATGGGTTTTATCCACTGATGTTTAGTTCCTAGAGGGGTTTAGCCGCAGAAAAATGGCTGGCTAAGGCATAAGGTGTGACTGGTAAAGAACTCAACCAACATAGATACCTTCACTTGGTGAAGGCCCTAAGCTAACAAATAATTTGAGATGCTAGAGAGTGACTCACAAAAGTATAATGCAAAAACAGATATGGATGGTATTCTGAAAATAATACAACAAAGTCAACTACAAAATCCATCCATCTCTTCTTGTTAACCAATAAATAAGACAACAAAAAACTTGGAACATATTTGCGTGCTAACATACATAATCATTGTGCATTAAAATGAAAAACTGACCAAAATACTACGACATCAAGGACACACAGGACCTAGGCAGCTGAAAGTCAGGATCTGGGTTTGTATTCACTAAGCTCTGACCATTCATAGTCCAGCTGTTCCTTTCCACCCCTTTGCATCTGTTCTTTTGGTATGTATGTGTTTTGCAGGGTCCAGGAAGGGAAGCGAAGCATTCAAAACTAGTCCAACTCAGGAAACTAACAAGTTGTGCATGAGTCCAAACAAATGCTTAAGTGCGGCAATGAGAGATCTGCAAATCAACAAATAAAGCTCTTTGCACGCTTCCTGCCGTGTATCTAAGAAGCTTTGTCCTTCTGCAACCACCTTCACCATTAAGTTCATTCCACTGCAGCAACCCATTTATGTTTGAAAAAATTCTGATGATACACTTGCACCCGCCTAATTTGTAATAACAAATTTTGATACCACAAGTACAAAATGCATATAAACTTAATAAAGTGAACTCCTGGTCAAGAGAAATACATCTATGTTACCTTCTCATGCTGGCCAAATGTCAGAACTCACGCAGTGTGGAAGGGGATTTTCCAGCTACTTATGCTGCAGTCTTTACCTATCAGTGGTTCGAAAAGCTAACATTGAGGCACTGGAAGCCGTTTAAGCTCATCCAGATGAGTTGGATGATGTCTTTGTATGGTCAACAATGTACCGAGAATGATCTGCACTACCAAAAGTAAGTATCAATCCGAGCGGATATACTTGATGGTACCAAAAATCGATTCTATAGCAGCCAAGCAAATAAAACGAAATGAACAAGTGACGCAATATATACAAGAACAGATGAATCTAAGACTACATCATATTCACTTATTCAATTCCCTATAATAATATAGAAAACCCAAATTCCAATAGTAATCTTTGAACAAAGTAGAACTGAAATTGTGATAACCAAATGTATATATCATTACCGTTTGTTGGTGTCTTCTCTTATGTTTTGCATTTGGATGTGAATTTCTCTCTCGACCCTTGATAAGTAGCCACAAAAACCATCACTGATAGCTGCACAGAATTAGGTTTTATTGTCGAACATCTAATGTGCATTTCACAAGTTGGCTGAGAGTCTGGATCTTTACTTAGCTATGATCTCACTACTAGCGGCTGAGAGTCTAAATCTTTAATTAGCTAAGCTCTCACTGCATAATTTATCAACTGGGTTGTGGATCTCCAGCTTGAGTGTTCTCTGCAACAACAATAATAATAATAATAATGATCATAATGATATATAACGTGATACACCCATTTGCAAATTATTTCTACAACTTATTTTCCTTTTATTTTTGGAACATATGATCAGATGGGGAAGATCTCAGTAGAAAGAGAAAATTCTCAAGTGTATACATGAGTGTTTGTGGGAGGAAACTGGTTTATCAAATATAATTCCAAGTTGCATGTAATGGATTTATCTCTGTAATATACTTCATGAGTATGCTCCTCGAAAAACAAATTTTCCAACACTGCTAAACACAAGTTACTGTAAGCAAAACTAATGTAAAACATCGCTACTGAATAATAGAAGACAGTGTGAAGTTACCAATACAATAGAAAATCTTATTAATCACCTAAATCTCAAAATATAAGTGCTAGATAGGTAAACGAAGTTGATAAAGAAAATAAATCTCTCTCTAAAAATATCTCTCTCCTCCTAAAAGTGTCCTCCCCAAAATTATTCCTCCCTTTTCTCTCTCCTGCTCTCCCTCTTTATATAGGTGTTTACATAATGGATGATGTTTCAAACTAGATGGGATTCCTTTGTTGATGAAGGAACGAGCGGAAGAATATTGGACTTGAAAAGTACGTACAAATCTCAGGTTCTTTTGCTATCATTCTCATTTGAAACAAAGCGAGTATTTAAGAAATATATAAATTGAGATCAATAAGTAAAATGTTTAAGGAAAGTAGTACTTACACTTAGCATTGCAACACCCCTCAATGTTCAAGACACCATAACTCTATAGCTTTATTCCATTTTTTCCCTCTTGAAAGTTCAAAAATATTTGAAAAAATATGACTGTGGCGAGATTTGATCTTGCGACATCAAGCTTCTTCGCTCCAACTCAAACCATCTCAATGCGAGCTTCTTTTTGTGATAAAATCACAGTTTTGTTCTTATCCTTTTCTTCGTTTTCCTTTAAAATTGCCTCTTGTTTTCTCCCGAACATGGGAATCTTCAACTAAAACTTCCATTTTTTCCTTAAATTTCAATGCCTTTTCTCTGCTGATTTGTTGACAAAGTTGTATTTCCATGTCTGCAAATCAAAATAAGTAAAAGGTGAGAAAATGAAAAAGAATTGTTATAGACTTGAAAGAACTTAATAGGTGTTTGATATATCGAAAGTTTAAGAAATAACTACAAACGTCAATTAGTACTAAGGCTCCTAAGTTTATTAATCGAACCTTGTTTGTTGCGATATTACGAATGTGGTACATCAAGATCCACCATCTATCTCTCCTCATCAAAATTCAAAGAACTTAATATGTGTTTGATATATCTTTAAGAAATAACTACAAACGGAATAATTTTATTACATCAAGATCCACCATCTATCTCTACGATTTGGAAAGTATGGTTATGATAACACCACAAAATTTAAATGCAAATTAATACACCAAGAAAGAAAAATAGATTCCAGAGAATGGTCCCATCGTGCCTAAACAGAAGCTCCTAAAAGAGGCACCAGCATGATAGCCTGCATGCCTTGGGAAGACAAAAAGCTTGGCCTTGTATGTCTTAAGACGCTGGACAATGGTTTGGAGCCCTTCAAATGACTTATTTCTAACTGTAGGAGCAAGAGTTTTAGGAATTCCAGCACCCTGTGAATGTAAATTGCAATAAGGTTATTAATCAACCTTATGTGTTGCTGAAATGTAGAGATACCAAATCATAAGAAAAGAATAAACATAAGTTACTTATAAGAGATCACTAGGATTTAAAACACGTATTAATGTGGTTCAAGAAGATCTTAAAGAAATTCACAACTTGGGTATTTAAAAACCTACTTTATCTTTGCCTATGTTCATTTCCTGCACACTTCCTGCAAATTCGAACAATAACGCCCAATCAGTTTTTACCAAACATCAAATTAACTAATAGCTAATATATTCTGAAGCAATGAAATTATATGAGAATGACTGGCGATAAGCTGACCATAAACATGCTTGAGAAAGATGTCAGTTCCACTGTTGTATGACTGCAAATAAACAAGAACAGACGAAACAAAAATGAATAAGTGACTGCAATGTAAACAATAAAATGACTACACCATATTTCCTTCTTCAGTTTCCTACAACAAAATAAAATAAACAAAAATCACAGTGATTTGTGTACTACAAAATTCAATTTTCTAATCCTTCTTCCTTTCTCACCTACAGATCCAAAAACCAAACAATAATCAGATATAAACCATAAAAAAAAAAAGTAATCAAAAACATCTAAAAAACTAGGGATTTCCTCCAATGATAATCTAGGTACCAGTACAATGCAATTGGAGGACTTCGACAATATCCTTGAGTGGGTATCTACTAATAACATCACTATCGTTGTAGAGGACAAAGAATGGCTCACTAGAGTCATCAATTAAAGCTCAGGTCCAGCAGCGCCTAGTGGTTCAATCTCTTAAGAAAGAGTAATCTTGATCCTGAGATTTGGCTCAGAACCTTGAAAAACATGAGCATCAGCTGCAAAATCAAACAAATTAATCAAAGCAAGCCCCAATTGCATCATATTAATCAAAATCAAACAAATTAATCAAACATGAGTATCGTCAAGGGATTTGAAAGATGAGTTTTACCTTATGTTGTTCAGTGATCCCATTATCAAAATAATCCCCTAAGATGTAAACATTAATCCAACGCAAGATTAACCATGTTCGGCAAATGAATACTCCATCAGCAAGACTGTAATTAAATCATTTGATTTGTAATTCTAAAATCGGAAGAAAAAAATCTATAGAGAGAAGGGATTGAAGGATTTACCTTCCGTTTTTTTTCTCGCTTCTACGTCGTCGATTTGCTGTAGATTTAGAATAAGATCTAAGATTTTCTATTAATGAAAAGGAAGAAAAAGATTATAAGGAAAGAGTCCCACCGCTGAGAGAGGAGAGGAGGGAAGGGAAGAAAACAAGATGAGAGTAATATGAAATGAAGAAAAAGGATAAGGTTTAGGGTTTGTTTCCAGTGAGTGGTGTTCGTGTACCCTGGGAATGAATTTGTGCAATTGTTTGGGACAGGTCACCGATCCGTATGACAAGCTCTGTGTTTTTGTTGTTTTTATCGTTGGATGAATACATAATGGAATGGGTGGGTAGATGGACGTATGGATGGTTGTTTTAGTGAGTGAGGATGGAGCATAGACAAAGACCATGTTTGTTTGTTTTTCAAGATCCATCTCGTGTGGTTTTGACTCACTTAGTCTGATTGAAACACCTGACTTATCTAAATCTGGCTCAATATATTTATTTTTTTAGTCAGATTTAACTCATTTGAATTAAAAATATGTGAGACAGTGGCTTGGTCCTCTGAGTCAGGAATTAGATATGACTCAAAATAAATAATGAAAAAATGGTCTGATATCTGACTCTCGTCGAGTCAGGGGTTAACTCTGATCTGTATGCCAAGTCAGATGCAAACAAATATGTTGTAAAAGATGATTACAGGTCTAAATTGGGTAGGTAAACACTTGAATTTGGGTATGTCAATATTATACCGACTTTTCAATTTTTGAAAAATTATTTATGACCTCTGCGAGGAGCTCGGAACCTATGTACGGGCTTACCTAGTGTACGTAGTTATGATACTTCAACTAATACGATACCCATCAATCTCATCACCCGATGTCCAAATTTTTAAGATAATATCCCTAAGCGCATACAATGTAATTGGTTTAAGATCAAGAGTTACATGTTGCAGATGGTTTTGAGTAAAATTAGATCAAGTTTCCAACAATAAACGAGTGATCTTGAGTTTCTAAAACGGACTAGTTAAGTCTAAAACCAAAGTACTTGAGTATAAGTTTTATGATGTTAAAAAAAAATCAACTTGATACACTTTTGGCGTTGGATGTAGTATACCTGACGAAATCACATATGAAAAGGTTGATGCTCCAAATGGTTTCCAATAAAGCTAGATCAAGTTTCCAATACTGAACGAGTGACCTTAAGTTTTAATTTATACCGCACCAATTAAGTACGTATTTTATCGTGTTAAAATAATTCCCATGTATTAGTTTTTTTTGCCCCAAAATTTTCCTTTACAAGAGACAAAATTTGACAGACTATGGATCACTTTGATCGATTTTGTGTAATATGCTAAAGTGATTGTAATGCACATTTTAGATTATCGGGTAGATTTTGGGACACATAGATTAGTTGATTTGATGGTCAATGTTGTTTCGTGCCGGCGGATTGATCTGTGGCTAATAATAAGGGCTCATAACATATAGCTTCCATTGCACATTTTAGATGTCAAAACACGGTGGCTGAAAGCTAGTAACCACGCAAATACTTTGATATCTAGTAAAGGCGTCTACTGATAGATGGTTTGGAGGCTAACTGCGATAGCTATAAATGTATACCTTCTAGTATATTTTGTACTTGCAAAACAATAGTGGTAGAAAGCTACCATCAACGCCATCGATTTAACGGTGGGTATACGTGTCAACCAAAAGATAGTTATGGTGGCTAAAGAAAGTAGCTGGAAACTTATAGCTTCTCGTTCACCTATTAGTTACCGAGTCATTGTGGATGAAAGAAAATAGCCACATATATGATATTTTAGTAGTTAAAGCCTTGTTGTTAAAGAATTCCTCCCACTATAGTTACTAAAAACGAGTGATTAGAGACTTCCATCAACTAGTGTTGTTTTTAGTTGCCAGGACCGGTTGTCCGAGGGTTATACCCACAACAGTTGGTGAGAAAATGGTCGCTAAAGCCAAGTTTTCTTGTAGTGGAGGGAAGCGTGGCCATTCCATAGGCTAACCGGCGCCACTTGGCCACGCCCCATGCTACCTAACCGGCCCTTACTCCTTCCTACCGACCAATCAAGTCACTTTAAAATGTGCAACGAGCACTAGAGGTGTGGCCGTGCCTTATGTTTGGCCGACCCCTTTTCTTGACCAATCAAGTCGCTATAAACTCACCACCATACATTAAAGACCAAACACACCCTACTGCACCACCATACTAACTAGAATCCCAAACGCGCCCTACCGCAACAACATATTAATCCGCATGCCAACATGCCACTCTGCCGCAGTAACATGCCAATGTGCCACAAATGACGCCACTACGTGCTAATCCACTTTTTATTCATGGCCAATGTTATAACGGACTCCAATTAGGATTTCGTGATCGAAACAAAGACTTTTTAGCCGAAACCCTAGTTTTTGGTCATAGTCCACAACATGCCACGGGCCACTTTAGCCTTGGACATGCCGTCAAGCCCTAACTTTGGCCATGACGCCAAATCCTAGCCTTGGCCATGCCGCCAAGCCCTAACTTGGCCACGGCGCCAAATCCTAGCCTTGGCCATGCCGCCAAGCCCTAACTTTGGCCACGAAGCCAAATCCTAGCCTTGGCCATGTCGTCAAGCCCTAACTTTGGCCACGGCGCCAAATCCTAGCCTCTGCCATGCCGACACCCTAACTTTGGCCACGGCGCCAAATCCTAGCCTTGGCCATGCCGCAAGCCCTAACTTTGGCCACGACGCCAAATCCTAGTCTTGGCCAAGCCGCCAAGCCCTAACTTTTGCCACACCACCATGCCATAGCTTTGGCCACGGCTCCAAATCCTAGCCTTGGCCACACCACCATGCCTTGACTTTGGCAACGGTGCCAAATCCTAGCCTTGGCCACGCCGCCAATCCACAGGCGTGGCCATTCCACATCGCCACAGATGCGTCTATGCCACCATGCCATAGGCGCATGCCACTACGCCCGCGGATATGCCATTATGCCATTAATCGGGTGCCAACAGAATGTGTCCATAATCAACGGCCACCCTCTCTCCTGAATTGTAATCTCAGCCATCCAACTTCGCCACCGAGCTGACAGACTTATGGAAAGTTTTAGGCGACCAACCGCTTAAATCTAGTGGCCATGCTACGCCATGCGCCACTTACACCACCGTGCCACTGGCATGCACGATCCATGACATCCATGCCGCATTGCCACTGGCGTACACCAAAACGCCACTGCGCCATTATCAGGCGCCAACACAAGGTAGACATAATCAACGGCTACCCTTCCTCATGAGATGCGATCTCATCCATCGAAGTTCGCCACCGAATTAACAGACTTGTGGTAAGTTTTAGGCGACCGGCCAAGAAGAGCATAATGGCATCACATGCTATTTTCCTACGGCAAGCTTCTTGATTTTAACTTGCCACACGTAGCAAAATGCTACATGTTTTCCACGAAAACACTCAAGACATCAAATATGTCACAAACTGGGGGATATTCATCAGGGTATTGGTCTGGCGGTTTACAACGTGCGGCGTGCAATATGACCGTTATAGGAAAGTGTCATGATGTAGGATAATTAATGGCGGCAAGAAGTAACGGGTGTAAACGGATCCACTTCCTTCATCATGGAAGCATGGGTTTTTTGGCGGTTATACGTTACTCCACTCTTCCACCACTCAATCGTTTCCACTTCCTACGAGACCAGGGTACGTTTCAATATGACTTGTATAAATATGCTTCACCTATTTCCACCAAACGACAAGTTTTGGTCAGATAACAACACAATATCCAGAAATGACCAAAGAACTGATAGGTTCCATTCTGCAAGCCAGTTCCACTTTCTGATACAAGTCATAAAACAGCCACACCTTCAGAATTAACCATTCTGTTCTCAACACTTTCTTCGCTTCCCTCCCTAGACCAACCCTTCTCCTTCACTTTGTGACCGAAGCAAGCATGGAACGACCATTTCTTAGTTTAGGCCAGGATTGTACATTGATCTCTCGAATCAAAAGTACTCCGTGCGAAGGCATTTTTAGGGTTTAGATTTGTTTCTCATCCACACACCCAAAATTACCAAAACCAGCAGAAACAGTTTTCACCCACAAATAATTGGCGACCACAGTGGGAGATTAAATCTCTCGGTTGCAAATTCAATTCTCAATTCTATTTTCATCACAATTGGTCTTAGGACAAATTCAAACCCATTTTCAATTTCCTAAATTTCTCAAGATGGTTGATCTTAGGAATGCTTCAGAAACCCCCAATCCCAATCTTACTTCTCCTAGCGCCGAAAATACTCCACATGTTATCCACGAATCCATTATTTCATTCAAAACCATTGTCGAGGCTATGGAGTCTCGATATTTAACAACTATTCATGATTTGACGAAAATCCTGAATGATATTGTCGAGAATCAAGCTAATATTGTCAAGACGCAGGACGGAGTATTTACGCTTTTGAAAGCGCTAACGGATCAACTGTCAAAGGAACCAACGCGTATTAATTCTGTGGGAAGCGCAATCAACCATTCATTTTGGATCAATGCTGATGGTGGTAGTCCTTTTTCCAAGATTCATATTCCTACTCCTAGTGAGGAGGATGAAGCCTATGGTAACGCTGAATGGAAAGGTATCCACCAAGATAACTTGTCTGCTCATGAAGATCAAAAGATGTTTTCTCAAGATCAGAAAGAAGACTCGTGGGATTTATCACGTTCTCATCAGAATCCTCACAATGAAAAGGTGATTTCATTATGTGCATCCTTCCTGGAAAATATCAATTCCCATATTGCATCATAAGCTGCTTAGAGATCCGCTGCTGCTTTATTCAGTCGATCCGAACCGTTCCAGAATGAAAAATCTCGTAAAGACGTTCAGGAAAGCAGGCGCCTTTCTAATAAAATATCCAATCTCCAGTCAATCGCTAATGAAAGGGAGAAAGAGAAAAACTCCAGCAGCGGAATAACAACCCAAACGTGTGGCACCAGTGCATCAGATGGTTTCACCCCAGAAGGTCGCGGCTAAGGTTCCTGTGCAACAACAAGAAAATGGATATGCTGCTCCAAACTTCCCGTTCCCGATCGAGAAATTAATCGAACTCCTGGAAGTATGGATTCAAGACGATTCCATCAAACTACCTTCTATTAGGCGCCTACCAACTGAAGAACAAATGGCAAATCCCAAGTATTTCCATTACCACAGGTTCGTCAATCATCCTACCAGTGAATGTAATGCTCTAAAACGCATCGTCCAAGAAAAGATAGATTCAGTGGAATTGCGCTCGGGGACTGGAGATCCTCCATCTTTTCGCGGATCGGCATAAAGATGTTACACAGACAATAAAGGACAATTGGGGACTTATCGCGACCAGGATTGCATCATACAATAAACTCGGATTCGCAATCTGAAAATTCAGTTTCGTGGAGAGACGCGAATAGAGTATGCGGCCGTATCGGACGAGAGAGAAAAGGGAATGGCCAACACCAATGTACCATCCATAAGCGCAGTTAGCATGTACCATGGCGTTACATCCTCAACCACCAACACCAGAGGCACCGGAAACATCCCCTCTGACGTGACGCCTTTTATTACCAGAGCCAGAGCCGCCGCTACTCCTAATATTTCTTCGAGCATGACCGCCTCAAATCATCACCAGAGCTGTAACCACTTCTTCATCAGGACGAGAGACTGGAGGAGCTATAAGAAACCAACCTTTTCATTACCATTATCGATATAATGGATAGACAAGAAAGTTCTTGCCAAAACTCATATGGACATGGACACAACTCAGAAGGAGCCTCTTTAAAGTTTTTCTCCAGAAGCCACTCCGCTTCAACGTTCGCTCCCGAAGTCGCAACATTCTCCCATGTAGCCGCCACTCCTCCTTTCCAAGGATTGTGCCGTAGCCGCCACTCCTTCCTGCCAAGGATCGTGCCGTAGCATCCACTCCTTACTGCCAAGTATCATGTCGTAGCCGCCACACTCCCCTTGTCGAGGATCATGATCGCAGCCATCCATGGTTTGTAGTCGTGGCCACCTTTTGATCCATACCACCAAAAGCTCGTGGTCGTGGACAGTTTAGTAGATCGTTTGTTGATACCAGCCAGAGCTTCACCATAGCAACAATTACTACAAAGTCACCAGTATAGATGCAAGACAACGATATATTTATCATGGTCAACCCACCGACCATACCAGATAGAAAGATATAAACTAAACTTGGGGAATGAGGCTCTACACGAAATCCCTTCACTGTCAAAGCTCAAAAGAAACAATCAACCAAAAGGTCATAACTACGACAATGTCATCTACTCTTAAAGGGTGTATCATAAGAATATCATCACCTCTCTGTCTAGAAGGCTCCTGCAACACTTTACGAGGCCGCGGCGGATCCCAAGCCTGCTCGGAGAAAATAACTTCAGAAACTAAAGAGAAATGCGACTGGGGACTGCTCATCGCAGTCCATCCTGACAACCATCAAAGACTCCAAAAGCAAGCCACAGAGATACATTCACATATCTGGCCACGCCATCGGATCTAATAGAAGTATAACTGAGGACTGCTCACCGCATCCCATTCCATGTAATAGTCCAAGATTCAGAAGATGTTTCAAAGGATGTCGTTTGGAACGAAGTCCTTAAAGACTTAATAACAATACATCGGCAACGGAACGTCTCTCAAATCATCTATTTCACCCAATGACTCTGGAAGATTTCGACCATACAATCATCCACAGCATATCATCATCGCAATCAGAAAGTCTAGGTACCAAATAACCTAAAGTCAAGGATGAACCAACAACGCAACCACAATCTCCAAGATTAGCCCTGACATTATTTCATCCATCCATCCCAAGAGCGCAATGGAGTTTGGTAAATATTTTTAAATTCACTGGAGAGGTAAGATACTCGTTCTTCTGGAGTCAAACCTTATTACACATTATGGAGAAGATCGATGGTACTGTTGGGTGGATACATGCGAGAGCACCTACCTTGAGTTCTCTTGGTTTGCCTTGTTATTGATTATAACTACTGGAGATTGCTTTGTTTCCATTAATGCTCGCTCTACCACCGCTAACAAATGAATAAGATGAGCCAGATGTTGTAGATGAAAGCACGGAGCCGGACTAAAAACAAAAACAGAGAAGATGGTCAATACCCTTTTCATACGAACGCAGTTCTAGAGTTTGAACAGAATAAGGATTCCTTATTGCTCCATGAACGGGAATAGATGACTAGGCGCACCACACTCATGCTCCATAGCCGAACAAGTAGTGTGCCAATATCTCCGCTCAATGACCGAACCAGCAGCGCGCCAGCACGAGGAAAACCAGTCGCTCAACCTACAACGTTCCATGGAATCAGCACCCCATGGTCAAGCAAACTCTCCATGGCACCAGCACTCCGTGGTCAAGCCAACTCTCCATGGCTCCAGCACTCCGTGGTCAAGCCAACTCTCCATGGCTCCAGCACTCTGTGGTCAAGCCAACTTTTCATGGCTCAAACACTCCGTGGTCAAGCAAACTCTCCATGGCTCCAACACTCTATGGCTAAGTTAGCACCACCATCACCATTTGGTAGCCGAAGTTCCAGCGCCACCATCACCATTTGGTAGCCAAAGTTCCAGCGCTACTATCACCATTTGGTAGCCGATCTTCCAGCGTCATCATCACCGTTTGGTAGCCAAAGTTCCTACGTCATATCTTCACTTCTCCATGGACCTAGCCGGAGCCATCTCTACCTTTCCGCGGCCAAGCTGTCAGCACCATCTCCACCTTTCCGCGGCCAAAGCTGTCAGCACCATCTCCGCCATTCCGTAGTAAATCCAGTCATCATCACCATTCCGTAGATAAGTTTGTAGCGCCAGCATTAGCATTCCGTAGCCGAACCTATAGTGCCAGCATTAGCGCTGCGTGACCAAAGTGATAGTGCCAACGCCAGCACCCTATGGCCAAGCCAGAGTTACGCAAAGCCCACGGATTCTTCATGTCTCCTGCCAAAGGTTAGCCAAATTTTCCTGGCAATCTCTTCATGACTTGTCACTCTGATTTTATCCTTGTCCGTCACCATCTTGTGCTTACCCCGCAACAATTCCACTGTTACGAGCTAAGCATGACTAAAATTATAAAAGTCTATCTACCTGACCTGGTATCAGATGTAGTAGACATTGATATGTCTATATTCTGATGGGAATTTGGAGAATCTATATCAAAATCTGACGAGTACCTATGTCTCTCTTCATATTGTATCGAAACTCAAGCTCCTGGATGAACTGTTCACTAGTATAGAGTCTAATGAGTCTATAAGCTCCTGATCGCATTACTCACAAATGTCGAGCCTCACAGTACTTTTCTTGTGCTTACGTTCCCTGGCGTAACCCTTAATATTGGTATGGCATGACGGATTTGTGTTCACTCGCAGCAGAGTAGCACGGACCTCCAAGTACCAAGGTTAAGGCCCTTGCACAAAATACTCAGTCAGAAAGAAAAGAATAAACAGAGTCGCAGAGTAGGAGAGACAATGAGGGAAGCGTGGCCATGCCATAGGCTAACCGGAGCCACTTGGCCAAGCCCCATGCTACCTAACCGGCCCTTACTCCTTTGTCAACCAATCAGGCCGCTTTAAACCTACCACACTCCCATGAGTTGTGGCTGGGCCCATACTTGCCGGCCCCATTTCCTATCGACCAATCAGGTCGCTCTAAAGCCGCCACACTCACACCAGAAGTGTAGCCACGCCCATGATTTGCCGGCCCCTCTCCTTCCTACCGACCAATCAAGTCACTTTAAAATGCGCCACGAGCATTAGAGGTGTAGCCGCGCCTTATGTTTGGCCGGCCCCTTTTCTTGACCAATCAAGTCGCTCTAAACTCTCCACCATACATTAAAGGCCAAACGCACCCTGTCGCGCAACCATACTAACTGGCAAGCCAAACGCGCCATGCCAAAAAAACATATTAATTGTCATGCCAACATGCCACTCTGCCGCAGTAACATGCCAATGTGCCACAAATGACGCCACTACGTGCTAATCCACTTTCTATTCGTGGCCAATGCTATAACGGACTCCAATTAGGATTTCGTGATTGAAACAAAGACTTTTTAGCCGAAACCCTAGTTTTTGGTCATACTCCACAACATGCCACGAGCCACTTTAGCCTTGGCCATGCCGTCAAGCCTTAACTTTGGCCACGGCGCCAAATCCTAGCCTTTGCCATGCCGCCAATCCATAACTTGGCCACGTTGCCAAATCCTAGCCTTGGCCATGCTGCCAAGCCCTAACTTTGGCCACGGCGCCGAATCCTAGCCTTGGCCATACCGCCAAGCCCTAACTTCGGCCACGGCGCCAAATCCTAGCCTTGGCCACGCTGCCAAGCCCTAACTTTGGCCACGCCGCCAAATCCTAGCCTTGGCCACGCCGCCAAGCCCTAGCTTTGTCCAAGGTGCCAAATCCTAGCCTTAGCCATGCCGCAAAGCCCTAATTTTGGGTTTATGGCGGTACGTTACTCCATTCTTCCACCACTCAATCGTTTCCACTTCTTACGAGACGAGGGTACGTTTCAATATGACTTGTATAAATAGGCTTCACCTATTTCCACCAAACGACAAGTTTTGATCAGAGAACAACACAGTATCCAGAAATCACCAAAGAACAGATAGCTTCCATTCTGCAAGCCAGTTTCACTTTCTGATACAAGTCATAAAATAGCCACACCTTCAGAATTAACCATTCTGGTCTCAACACTTTCTTCGCTTCCCTCCCTAAAACCAACCCTTCTCCTTCACTTTGTGACCGAATCAATCCTGGAACGGCCATTTCTTGGTTTATGCCAGGATTGTACAGATTGATCTCTCGAATCAAAAGTACTCCCGTGCAGTGCATTGTTTAGGGTTTAGATTTGTTTCTCATCCACACACCCAAAATTACCAAAACCAGCTGACACAGTTCTCACCCACAAACACTTGGTAACAAAGCATTCAATATCCACCGTTAGATGAAAACCTAATTAGATTCAAGCTAATATCTTTCAACTGTTAGATCGAACTTAGCTTGTTATACACAAATGAAATGTAACTTAATTTAGGTTTGAGTAACCGTACCTAAATGTGTACACTTAGTTGGTTCAACAATATTTAACCAATGGTTAGCCATATGAGCACTTTCATATCAACCTCATTCATCTTCACCATAACTAGTTCAAATGACTCAAAAGAACTAGTTAGATAGTTTTTCAATTGCTTAGATCTCATAGAAGTATATAAGACACAATTGAAGCAAAAACGATTTTGATTCACTCGAATCGATTCATGAACATTATAGCCACGGTTTTCAAAGATTGCATTCCTCAATTTATAAATGTCTTAGTTCACGAATAAACCGTTATTAGAAATATCCCACTTAAGTAGGCGTACCTGTACGCATACTTAAGTACCCGGACTTAGCTTGTTTTTAGTTTACAAACTCCAGCAGAAATTCACGGGATGTGAACTTCCGACAGTACGCGTAAAAGTACGCAGACTTAGCTCCGGACATCCTAAACCAGTAAATTACGTATACTTTGGTTCAAGGATTTTGGACTTACACAAGTATGAGTTCACATACAATGTTTATATCCATTCATGGTTATATATTCTAAACTCTGATTTCAATCATTGAAACATTCTTAGAGGATGTTATATAGTGGTTATTCACACACTATTTTTCATCAAAGCGATTTTCAAGATATTGAAATGATCAACATGACTTTCAATCACGAGTAAAGATGAACTTGGCCAAAGCGAAAGCTTACCAACACATATTTCGAGAAATAGATAAGCGAGATAAACTCGGCTCGAAATAAAAAATGTGTATAATCGAATTCTATATAGCAATACGACTTTTGTCTCAAGATAGGAGATAGAAAAAGATATACTTTTGAGTGACCAGTTCCATGAGTAGTTCTTCGTCTTTGCATGATGAACGCCGTGGAGTCTAGAGCTCAACTACACTTACTATCCTAGTCCGAGACTTAGCTATAAGTAGACTAGAAATCAAGACTTATAGTTTTGGCAACTAAACTTGACAAACAAGCTTGAGATAGCAACGTTTGCGAGTTCGACCGAGCAGTGCTCTAACACGCAGTAGCTAAATTTACGTGTGGAATAGTGCCTTTGCATTGGACAAAGATGTCATGGCTGAAAATAGCGCATGGAGTCTTGTCATGGCCTTGACCATAGCTATAATGGCCGAGAATTGCGCGCGGCATAGTGCCATGGCTTTGGCCAATGCTGCCAAGGCCGTAAATGGCGCACGGCATGGTGCTCCTGTCTTGACCTAAGCCGCCAAGGGCCGAGAATGACGCGTGCGATGGAGCTTCGGCCTTGGCCTAAGCTTCCAAGGCCGAGAATGTCGCGCCCTAGGTGCTCCGTCCTTGGCCTAAGCTTCCAAGGCATAGAATGTCACGCGGTGCAATGGCGGACATGCCGCATACCATATTTAGTCAGATTGCATTATGCACTTAGGAAATTATTTTGAGATGATCTCTTCCGAGCCATTAGCCTATTTCTCATAGCAGAAGTATTGTAAGCTACGATGGCTATACCATGGCCTTAGCCATAACTGGCTAAGGTACTTTGACAGATATGCAGTGCATGCCAGGATCTTGGCCATGCCCAAATAATATGCCGCAATGTTTATGGTGTAATCATCATATGACTGCGATCCAGGGTTTGAGTTTAAGGCGACATCCCAGGTTTAGATTTGGAAACAGAATGTCGTTTTAGCACAAACTTAGAATACAATAGTGTAGCTATAATATGTTCAAGGAACTCGGTCGTGGGAGTTTTGCGACTTGAGGTAATAATGATATGACTATGTATTAAGCATAATAACTTATTTATTCAAGAATGGCGTTTTATACTATTCTGAATATGAATAATGCCATGTATATTGGCGTACATGAAATAACAAGGTTTCTACTGGGGAAAGCCCTGAAATTTGGCATACGTATACACTTTCAAAATAACTTTAGGTACGCTGAGCCCATTGACCAAATACAGTTTATTGATTCTCTTGCTGATTACAAATTATATTTATGCGGATTTAATAATCCTGATGCTGGGCAAGGGATTATTTATACAACTAGATCAAGGCTAATTTACTATAGAAATGCCTTTGTCAAAAACTCACTATCAACAGGGACATTTACAAGAGACAAAGGCAAGGAATAAAACGGGTGCTCAATTTGCTTACCAGGCATAATATTTTACTTCGTGACATCCCAGAGTAAGTCACACGCTTTGACGGATATGGTTAACCGTCTTTGACTACTCAATTCCAGAGAGCCATTGGGTAGCACCGGATAGGTGAAAGAATAGGATGCTCTAATTCAAATTGTATACTGATGTTGTTAGGAAATTTCTTTGAGTAATGACTGAATTTTATGGTTGCTAAATTCCAAATGAATTACCGATTAATGTATTTATTAGTGGTGACAACTGTACTTTTTCTTAGGAAAATTATTTTTGTAAGTGAGACTATATAAAAAGTGGTATTGTTACACAAGTTCTGTGTTCTAATTTGGCATTGCGCTCTTACGTTTATATTTTTTTCTGGCTAACCATATAGAAATGATATAACTACAATTTATTAATGATCTTTTTTTGGTTCACCATATGGGTATTACTCGTACTTCTTAAAGGTTTCAGGACATTTATTAATGTAATACTGTTGCATGTGATTTTTTTGTGGTTGCATACTTGCATAATATGTTATGCAACTTCAAAGGTAGAATAATCTTTTATGCAGTCGAGAAAATGGTTGCATGAAGCGTTATGCATCAACTTTTTTGTTATGATTGAAATCAACAAAAAAAAATGACTGCATAACCTCTCATGCACCTACAAATATGCAGTCGAGAAAATGGATGCATAACGCATTACTGACCGCTTTTTGTTAGCATTGAAATAAATAATAGATAAAATGGATGCATAACCTGATATGCATCCGAAAATATGGCGGCATAAGGGTTACATGATTCAGTTACAACCATTATGGCTGCATAACACAAAAATTGATGCATAACTTGTTATGCGATCGAAAAATAGACTGCATAATTCGTTATGTGTCTTTTCTTTTTTGTTGGAATTTTTTGTTAGGCGTATACATCATTTTAGTGGTTGCTTAACTAAATTAGTGGAAGCATGAACCACAATATGGGTGCATGACTTGTTATGCATCTTTTGTGGTGTCTGCATAATGAATATGTAATTAGTTTTCGAATTGTTTTCCTAAAAAAACAATCACCTCCGACTTTTTCGTTAAAAACTTAAATTTGATATTAGTGTTTGTACTCGTTGTGTAGATCTCATTAAAAGCTTTCTAACGAGATAACATTTGTAAAATTCTAGGGCACAATTTTTTAAATATGTTAAATTCTAGTTTGTTTGCCAATTATACTCCTGGAAAAATATGATGCATAACGAGTTATGCCGATATTTTTCACTATTTCAAAAAATTATGGGTGTGAAACTCAAAAATAAAAGAATTGGACCTACTAATAAAAAATATTCCTCTTGGGCCTCAGCCTAATTTCCCTTTCTGATTTTCTATGACACTGTATAAGTGTTTCTGTCATGGGCCTAGGATTCTTTAGCAGTGGATTCATAATGCACGGGAGTGAGAGTTGGAGGAGGGGTGAGCATGGGCCGGTATGGACCGGTTTTCGCCTCATCCGCATCCAATCCATTGCACTACGGATTTCAAATTTGGCATCTGCATCCAATCCATATCCAACGGATTTGCACCCAATGGATGCACGGATGGACGGATTGGATGCGGATAATCTAATGGATTTGTTTTAGTTAAAATTTATAGTAAAGAAAATAAAGCTAACACATATGACTCCTTATAAAACCTACATATCCTATATATGTATACAAATATCCATAGTATTTTCTAGAACTATATAAATGCCCTTAATTTAACGGATATGGATGTCCAACGGATTTTCAAGGTTTCATCCGGCCCCGATCCGTTATCCGTTGGATTTCAAAAATTCCATCCGCATCCAACCCATTAACGAACGGTCCGGACATCCATCCGCAAATGAACGGTTGGTCCCGGTTAAATTCGCGGATTACGGGCCAAATGCTCACCCCTAGTTGGAGCACTCCATGAATTTCCAGCAATCCATTATTAGAATCCGATCTCCACAGTTTAAAAAATAAGTCATTTAGAAATTTGCTTGGCTTCTGTCATCGGATTGTAATGGGAGGTTTGCATTAGCCCTCATGGATTGTTAGTGGTCATCGGATATTGAGCGAATGAGTTATATATCAACGACCACTAACAATCTAGGAGAGCTAATCCAATACCCCCAATATAACTAAAGTAAAATTTCTATTCAAATTATTTTATGGCATATTATGTATATAAATGTATATACTTTAATTTTAAAATTAAAATAAAAAAAGAAAACATAATAATTTATTTTGGAACGTATTAAGGGAATACAAAAAGTTAAAGTTGAAGTCTAATGTATTAAAAATGTGAACAAAAACAAATAATTGTAAATGTCTATTTTAATGTATTATCAATTTATTTATATATTAGTTGGGCCTACTTTGAAACTTAAAATTTTTATTATATAAATTTAGCGGAATTATTAATTTGAAGACACTCGGGCCAAGTCGAGGCCGGCAAAAAAATGTTATTTGGGCACCCAAGCATAACTAGCCTTGGAATATTCAGCCAAGGTCACTTTTGCTACCAAAGGACGTGTATAAGGGAGGGGTATGTTTGAGAATCAAGAACCCTGAAGGAACACATTTTGTAGGTTGCATGCTGACTCTTGAGAGCTAGAAAAGCCATAAGAATATCTTTTTATGATTAACCAACCGAACATTTTCCAGTCTGCTCAACAAACTTTTGAAAGAGACATGGAGAAATTGTTTAATTAAGAAACTCAATTAGGTATTGTCTTTGTTTATGTTTTAGACTTTAATTAATAAGCCATTGAATTCCTTGAGACGATGGAATCTATGTAGAGACCAAAAAAATAGGTTGGCTAATGACAACTAATTTCATTTTTTTTTTTTTTTTTTTTTTTTTTCGATACCCTAGTAGTGGTGCTTAGTTCTGTCCAAACTCCTTAATTTGGAGTGGATTTTGACAATTACGGTTTCGAACCCTACCTCCGATGGGAGGGCGCATGCCAACCACCGAAAAATACTTGGTGATTGGCAACAACTAATTTCATCTTAAAATAGCAAAAATAAAAAAATACAAGAACTGAAAACCTACCTAATCGAGCTAAAGAAATTTTAAATTCTCATTTTTTATACCAACAAATCCTCTACGATGTCGCAACATTACATTACGATCCTAAAGATTTATATATTAGTTTAAGCAATTGCTTAACATTAAATGATTATAACGATATTTGATATTCGCATTCAAATACTATCATAAATCAATAATCTATAGGCATCGTTTTCAGACACATTGTACTAGAAAGTGCAATACTCGATTCGCGGCCGATGTTCGGTCGTGTCACTTTTTGTCGTTTAACATTTTGGATCGCTAATTAGATGATCTTATTAGCTAGTAGTTCAGTGGCAAATGATTATTTGGAGTTAATGTTAGTGGATTTAGTCTCCCAATTAACAACTCAAGTATCAGAAACCACATTTGGGACATCATTCCTTTTGCGATATGGTGGGTTGTTTGGTTAGAGAGAAATAGGAGGCTTTTCAATGGACGTTACAAACTTTGGAGGAGATTCTCAGAACAGTTAAGGTGTTTATATATGATTGGTGTTTAGGTACACAAATCTTTCAAGGTATCCATCTCGAATTCTATTTTGTACAAGCTCCGGGAAGCAAGAATGCGCTAATGTGACTTCCAGTTTTTCCTTTTGTTGCATTTTGGGTTTGTTCGTAGGAGCTCTGTTATAATTGAGCTTTTGTTTCATGTATCTTTTACGGTCTGCTCTTTACCATGTTGGTGAGGAGTTTAGATTTTTTTAATCTATTTTTTCCTTTGCGAGTCAAATTTTTTTTATATACGATTAATAAAATCTTAATCATTCGACCTTTTTTTTTCTTCTATCTTTCTCTTTATGGACGAATTCAACCGTTTATGTCATGCATCTGTTCGAATTTAATTTACTAGATGCACATGATGGAACGTTGTTGAACATTAGGGTAAAATGAGCACTTCGGAATTGAATATGCACACATGCTCATCACACACATACTCAAAGGATATTTTTGGTAAAAATTATAATTTAGGGGGTTAAATTACCAATATTAATAACTTAGGGGGAACCTACATTACTAATTCGTTTAGGGGAAAATTAAAAAACCCCCTAATGAATTTGAATCATTGAGCATTTGTGGAAACAAGTAAACTTAATTAACTTTAACTAACAACATGCAATTAACAAATACTAGTAATTCTCTACTGCTGTTGAAATGTGACTAAACTTACCTCAAGTACCTTCTAATCTTTAACTTTTGATTTTTTTTTCTTTTCTGAACTGGAAGTTTTATTTATGATTAGGAAATTATAGTTTTAACAGTACGGGTGTAGGTGACCCCGCTTCTATCATCTAATACAATGTTTGAAACAAAGTTCGGACATATATCATCCCATATTCTTGCCGATGCCGCCGCTGGGTGTTGTTGTTGATGGTCCACTGCCTCATTTGCTAACTTGTCAGTTGCCTGGTTTTCTTCCCTGTAAGCATGCGTAATTAACATTTGATCTTCAAAGGTCGGGTTTTCAAAATTCTCCACCATCAAAAAAAAAAAAAATTGCATACACCATGTAAAGTGTATGCTTAATTAGAAAATGTGGTATCATTCCAAAAGTGTATAAAACAAGAAGTGGGACGTGAATGTAACGCAATTCAACCCCATTGTATGCCTTTTTAAGGATATATGGGTATCCATGAAATTGGAATTAAAATCCAACTCTTTGAAGGATATTTTAGAAGTGAACCCTGAAAAACATATAGAAGTCCCAAAATAGCCGCGTTATTTCGACATATATATTTATTCTTTTTGAGCGAAAAAAAATTAACTATAAAATCAAATTTGGAAAAGCAAATTCAATAAGAATTATAGGTTATATTAGGATGCCGCAGCTTTAAAAGTAATAAATTCAATAAATGAATGTTCCAAATTTGTATCAATGAAATAGCAATATTTACGATGGTGTTTACAAGATAACAAATGAATGTCTTCCGATTAAAAAGAACGCTAAAAAGTCGAACACCCTTAAAAACATCTAAATTAGTGCCTCATAACTTTAAAATAAACTTAATAGAAACAATAAACTCATCTTTAGCCTTCAATCCGGCGATTTTATTCTGATTTTATTCTGCTCCTTCCAAATACAACAACGAATGACATAAAGTAGAAGTTTCAGGATCTTACATATCCAATTGTTGATAACTTACATTAGAATTTTGTGTCTCCCCCAATATTTTCTCAATAATGGGTGTCCCCATTATCTTATAATAAAAGTTCATAATGGAGCTTTTTTTTCCCTGCAAGACCGTGAGTTTTGCCCTTAGGAAACTGGTGAAATTTTACCCAAAAATGCTCAAATAAATGTACAAATTAAACCCCCATGTAAACTAATAAACTAAACTAAACTACCAAAAATGTTATATTCGACTACAATATACACTAGAGAAATTGGGTCAATTGCCCAAATATTTTTAAAAGATGGTTCTAATGGACGAGTAAAAATTAGTATGGGTAAAATGGACACCAAAAAAATAGCAAGAATGAACCTGGATTCATCCTGGCTTCAACTTTAAAAATAGCGAGGGTGAAACTGGATGCATCCTGATGTAAATTAAAAATAAGAAAAAATATTTGAAAATTGGTAGGATTTTTAAAAGATGGTTCTAATGGACGAGTAAAAATTAGTATGGGTGAAATGGACACCAAAAAAATAGCAAGAATGAATGTGGATTCAACCTGGCTGAAACTTTTAAAATAGCGAGGGTGAAACTGGATGCATCCTGATGTAAATTAAAAATAAGAAAAAATATTTAAAAATTAATAAGATGAAACTGTTTACATCCTAACTATTTTTACATTCTTGACCATTTAAACAGTATCAAATTTTACATGTTTTTTTCCCAAAAATTATCGTTATTGAGTTAGTTGACCATTTTGATGAGTTCGAACTTCGAACTTTGGAGGCTGGGCAATCACCGACTTCCTAAATAAAAGATGTATTTCCCGTCCAATCAGTTACTGCTGATTCAGCAGCCGAAAGGTAATCCCGACCGGCAGAATATTCTTACCCGTTCGATAAATTTCATCATTACTTTTCTAAGAATATCCACAAATAAAGCATTGGTCGTCTCATCATTTTCGCTTGCTAAGGGCATATACGTCATGTACAAATTAATTTCTTATTACTGTATGTGGAAACTATCCAACAAAACAGTGGTAGGTGGAAACTATCCAACAAAACAGTGGCAGTTTATTGAATTATATACGACTTAAACGGGGTTGTTTTGGTCACTGGAAAATTGCGGGACTAGGGAGTTTATAACTGTTTTCCTTTCATCATTTCCTATAAATAAAGCATCAGAAGCTCCTCACCACTTGGTTTCGTTCAAACAACTTGATAGATCAAAATCCCAGTGTTTGATTTCTGAGATTTGCGGGAACTAAAAGTTCTTGTTTTCAACTTCAGACAAAAACAAACAATATAGCCTCTCAAGTTTCAAAGTTGTGGGTTTTTGTGTATATGGTTGAATCTTGTAACGAAAATCGTCCGTAGAGCTACTGTGTAGTGAGTAATCTTAACACTTCTTTATATAATATCCTATAGCAATATTTTTCTTCTTTATTTTCATTTTTGTAGGTGTTTGATTTTTTCATATTTAAGTGTACTTTGAATGTTTGCAATGTCTTTGTAGCCAATTGAGAGTACTAGTTTGATCGGAAAAGAGAAGGTGAAAGAGTTGGATTATACTAGCTTATTATTTTCGGTTTAGAAATCTTTGAGCACCTAAAAGGCTAGAAACCAGATGAAAACTGCAGCCTTCTTTGAAACCGTAATGATGAGGAAAAGGTTATGGATTTTAATTTCATGCGTAGAAGAAAGTACGTAGTTTGGAATATCTAACGCGGTTTGGTTATGATATTTGCACGGTAAATTGAAAATTTTCATTTCAGTCGGGATTACACAAAACCAGTAGTTTAGGAAATATGCGGTATCAAGAGCTTGGTCATCCAGTTTTCGAGGTCGAGGTGGATGCTACAAATGTTCAGCAGCCCGGTTTTGATTCAGAATCTTATTATACGGCAACTTCAAGAGTTTTTTCGGGTGCACAATCTCTCAAGTTTGAGATGGAAGAAGAAAGTAATAAGAAATACAAACAACTGAGATTATCTCATCAAGTACAACAAGTGAGTACACGTCATATAATTTAGTGTATTTGATGCTTTGTAGTATTATCAGCCCTGGGAAAACAAGTACTGGTGTGTCCCTTCGCCGCACGATGGGGCGATATCACCCATTTGTTTGCCCAATGCTGGTGCAAAGGTGATACATTCCACGCCTTGATGACCAAATGAATAACTCAAAAAGCAGTTTCTTTATCTGTTATTCTTTTCTCCTTCTTCTTTTTTCATTTTCTTTTCAGGCTTGTAAACGTTCCACGCCTTATTTTTGGATTCTACTGACCATATTTATTCTTACGCAGTCTCTTTATCTCAGCGTACCAGAGAATTCAAGTCCATTGGGACTGACTTTGAGGAAAACCCCATCATTTCTAGATCTAGTGGAAACCAAACTATCTCATGGTTATTCATGTTCAGCAACTAGAAAAAGAAAGAGCGTAGATGATGATGCTAGTACCCATCTGATTAATGGAAAGATGAAAGCTTCTAATTTCTCTGCATCAAGCTTGAATATTGGCTCATGGGAGGTATAGATTAAGATTCTCGCTCGTTCTAATAGCGACTAAATTGTTTTTGGAGCAAAAGATTCGAGTCTTTGAGGTCTTCTTGTATATACGTTAAACAATGAAATGTTTTGCTCAACCTCAAAATGCTTTTAGATTAATTACTTCTGAAGGTTTCCTTACAAGTCATAACATCATAGAACTTCTTTCTCATATGTTTCTGCGTTTTTTTTTTCTCGGTGCACAGCTATACAAGACCCAAAAACATTTATACGCACAAGCGCCAGTTTTTTTTTCTAAAAAAAAGCTCGTGTTTATGCTTCCCTTGCTTTTAATGGGTTCGTGAATGCATTCGTTCTTCTTCATTCATGCAAATAGTGTAGGATCAACATTTGCTGAATAGAAAACATTCAGGCAGTATACTTTCATAGTTTGATGATCTCTTTGTGTCGATATTCCCTTAAGTTGGCTCATTAGTGCAAATAGAAGTGCCAGTTTCTTCCTTCAGTACTAACACTTGAGTTTGCTTTGCTTGCAGAGAAGTTCAAAACATGATGGAGATCTGGTAGCAAAGTGTTACTTTGCGAAGAGGAAATTCTTATGGGAGTTTCTCGATGGTGGATTGAAGAACAAAATAGAAGTTATGTGGTCTGATATAGCTTCCATCAGAGCAACTTGTAAGGATAATGGTCCCCAAACACTAGAAATTGAGGTAATCTTATTAGTTCCACTATGTTCTCCTTATCGACTATGCCTTGACAATTTGTTTGTTCTGTGAAGTATCGATTTTGACTTTTACCTGAATATAAATCCAGTTATTGAAGCGGCCTCTTTTCTATCGAGAAACGAACCCCCAACCTAGAAAGCATACTCTATGGAAAGCTACTGCTGATTTTACTGCTGGTCAGGCTTCCATTTTCAGAAGACATAAGTTGCAATTTCCTCAAGGAACTTTGCAAAAGCACTATGATAGACTTTTGAAGCTAGACAATGGACTATCTTTGCTCAGCAAAAATCCCTTCCCCTCATTGGAGTCTCCATTTTTTGGTCCAGATAATCTAGAAAGTCAAAATCTAAATGATTTCATGTTGTTTGGGCTACAAGGTCAAGGTTCAAGTCTTCTGAAGCGGATGTTCGAATGGGGAACCAATGCTGACCAGTCAGAGAAGCTACCTTGTTTTACCCTCACTGGAACTTCTGTTCCTTCGCCGTACTCAAATTCAGACCATGCTTTTGCTTCTCCTGAAGCAAGTTCCTCGAGTTCAGGTACATACTGATACTTGTATTCATATTTCTAATATACCATCTCCAGAGTCCAGATGCATGCATGCTGCAAGATTCTAAAAATAATACAAATTGGAATATTTGAAGGTTGCCATATTTTGCAGGAGCAAGCAGGAGTTGTATGGGGCAAGGAACTACAACTTCCAACTCGAACCTAGTTTCTGGTGTATTCCCCTCATTGAAGGCATCCTTACCTAACTACACAACACTAAGCTCTGATGGAAGGATATCAAGAAAAGCAACGGCTCAAGTACTAGGAAAAAATCTTGGTTTGGCAGTGAATAGTAACTCCAACTGGCATCATACTTCAGATTGCTGGATTTCAGACACTCAAACAGATAAAAATCTAACTAGTTCATTTGAAGGTAGCAGCATTATGCATAAGAGTGAGCTAGATCATGTCTATGACGAGTTCTCTCATTTCGAAGAAATGAATGGTGATCTTCATCCTGAGGACATGCCTAGCAGTTGCGCGGAACTCTTTGCGAATATAGGCACCTTTCCAGTTGTCATTCTAGAGGATGAAGCAGCAATAAATGAAGCAAAAGAGGGCATGGAATGGATGCCATGGGCTTAAGACATAAACAAGTAGTACGATATTTGCATTGTATATACTACGTCAATCAATTGTCCTTTCTTTGTGTCTGTGGGGTTGTTCACCTAATGAAACTAAGTCGACATTGCCAAATATACCTTACTAGTGGATTGCCCGTGCCATAATGGCACGGGGAAGAAGGGGTACTTGTACTATGGACAATGCTACTGGATGCATCCGTGCCGTTTATAAGCACTGTGAGAAAATAGAACATACTGTGGTCAACGTGACTTTAGCAGTGTCAGGAATTCTGCTGCACTTTCGTAGCTGACCGCTTGCACTTTTTTTTTTCTTCTATCGTAGTCCTCCTCGAGGGGCAAATATTTGAAAAACAACTAATACCTAGTCAAAACATCAAATTGGTCTCTTAAGATTTCTGGATATACCCCATCTTGATGGGATATTCTGTGGTGGCGGCGGCCATGGTGCAGGTGAAGACGGTAATGCTGACATGACATTGTTGCATGTCCTATATAATAGATGCACTGTTGGTTATTGTTTTAAGATGGATTACACACTGATATCTTCGGTATTGGAATGGATTATTGTCTTGGTGGAGAGACTGAGAGGAAATGGACCTTAATGCCGGACTAAATAGGTTGTGGTCAAATGACTCAGAAAGTCGTGGCACAGCTTGTGAAAATGCAGTAATACGATTTGTAACCAAAAACACTTGTACAATATGCATGAAAGGCAAGTGTAAGAGAATTTAATATGTCCTTGAAAGATATTAACGAAAAAGTGTGAAGAATTGTCAAAAACGCGGAGGGACTTCTGTGCCACGGTTGAACCGTGGAAAAAATTATTTTGTGTTAAGATATAGATTTATCCAAAGTCATTATGCATTTTTATCGTCCGCGGACCGCGACCCGTCCAGTCAAAATCTAACTGGGTTATTTCCCTTAAAACAATAAATATGATGGGCTAAAGACCAAATTTCTAGAAGCTACTATTTGTTTTCCCAACCATTACCCATGATACATAAACCCTTTTTCAAGAACCGTTTTTTAGGGACCATGGTTTTTTTTGGGGACCATGGTCTTATTAGGCCACCTACCCTACAATGTTAAGGGATATCCTAAAATCATGAGATTACTAATTTGGCCCTTACCCTAATTAAAATTAACCCTAATTTAATAACCGACCCTAATATAATAACTATCCCTGATTAAAATTAACCCTAACTTAATCTAAAACAAAAACAAAAGAATCTAAACCTAGTCGCACAAAAAAAATCAGTTCTCCTCTTCTTCTCTTCATAAAATTTTCATCGTCGATTAATCAATCGAGTATAAGAATGGTTCATCGAAAGAAAACCAACCGACTCCCAGGAACATGTCCCCCATTAGGACATCTAGCAAATCATCCAAGTGATTTTGAGATTCATAAAGAAGTGGAACAACCAAGTGAAGCCGTAATCCAGTATAATAGACGCAGTAAGAAGCCTGATTCTGCCATGGGACCGATTCGCGGGTATTTTCCAACAAACCGTACTTTTAATTTGATTTTGATTCGTTTAATTGAATAGAAATCATCAAAATATAGTTCATATAGAAGTTCTGATTGCCATGTTCGGTTAGAACGCGTTTTACAAAAACCCTAGTTTCTTAACTGAACTTCCTGAAAAGGAAGAACACGAAGAACAGTTTGGTTCCATAGGATTTAAAATTAGGTTACCGAACTGCGAGTTCGGTTTGTTTGCAAAAATTTTGAAAACTATTTTGTAACCGAACTCTACCAATATTACAAAAAAAAAAAAAATACAATGTAACTGAACTGTGCTATTTTGCCCACTATGTTGAGTTTTCATTTAACCGAATTTTAACAACTCTGTTCGGTTGGTTCGCAAAAAAATTTGAAACGGTCAAGTAACCGAACTCTACCCATATTAAAAAAAAAAAAAAAAATCCAATGTAACCGAAGCGTGCTTTATTTTCCCACTATGTTGAGTTATCAATTAACCGAACTTTTCCAACTCTGTTCGGTTGGTTATAAAAAATTTTAAAACCATCTAGTCACCGAACTCTACCCATATTACAACCTTGGCTAATTGCATACATGTGGAGTTCGGTTACATGATAATTTTATCGGGATAACTTGAACTCGGCGTTCGGTTTGTAAAGCAAGTTGACAACTAACCGAACTTTACGTATACTAAGTCAAATTTTATTGTACGTAAGTTCGTTTAGATAGTTGGTTGGTATGAAGTTTGCGAACCAACCGAACTTTATACACTAATGTGAAATCTTATTTTACGTAAGTTCGGTTAGCTATTGGTTGCCAATTAACCGAACTTATAGACCCTAAAGTTCGGTTACATTCAAATCCAAACCGAACATAACAACTTTGTAATCCTATTTACAAAGTTCGGTAACATGTCCGTTAACCGAACTTCAAAAAACCTCCATTATTGGAGAGTTCGGTAACTTGTTGTTTGTAGGTGAAAATGGTTTTGCTGATTTCGGTAATTGCGGGTGTGCAGTGAGAAACAATTTAAACCCTAAACAGGTGTCTTGCTAAGGAGTACTTTAGATTTTAGAGATCAATGCATACAAGTCCGGCCTAAACTAAGAAATGGTCGTTCCGGACTTGCTTCGGTCACAAAGTGAAGGAGAATGGGTTGGTTTTGGGGAGGGAAGCAAGGAAAGTGGTGAGACCAGAATAGTTGATTCTGGAAGAGAAGTTGGGTTACTACGACTTGTTATCAGAAAAGTGAGAGACCTCCCAAGATGAGCTAACAAGTAAGTATTTATGAGTGTTGTATCTCCCGTATGAACTTGTTGTTTAATGGAAATAGGTAAGACCTATTTATACAAGTCGGAGTAAACGTACCCTGGTCTCATTAAGGAGTGAGGAAGTAAATGGGAGGAGGTGGTAACCGTATGCATGGATTTGATGTTCCATAAAGTGGTTAGCATGAAGCTGGTTTTCATGAAATGCTAACGTTATGGAATTGATGTCCCATAAAGTTGTTAACGCATGTGCTTTATGTCCCATGAACGTTTCACACATAACTTCCGTATTTACTAATTGCCTCACCCTTATGACACTTCCTTATGACGGGCGTAGTGTACGTTGCACTTGTTGTAAACCGCCAAAACAATACCCAAAGAGGATGCCCCGGTTTGTGTTGATGTCTCGAATGTTTTGGAAAACATGTAGCACGTTGTTGTGGCTTGGAAAGTCAAGCTCGGAAACTTGCCCGGCTGGTGACCTTCGATGGTCCAGTTTTTGCATCTTAAGAGGAGGGGCAACCGTTGATCGTTATCGCCTTCGTTTTGGTAGCCGCGTAGTGAGGGCCAACGTGGTGGCGCGGCTAGGCATGCCGTCGGCATGGCAAGGTTTGGCATGGCCAAACTTAGGTTTTGAGGCAAAAGGTTACCATGTGTCGTCTAACCTTGGATGGCTAGGATTTGCTCATGGGATTGAAGGGAAACCGTTGATTGTTGCACGCCTTCGTTTTGGTAGCCGCGTAGTGAGGGCCAACGTGGTGTCGCGGCTAGGTTGGCATGCGTTGGCATGGCAAGGTTTGGCGTGGCCAAACTTAGGTTGTCGGGCCAAAGGTTACTATGTGTCATCCCGGTAACCTTGGATGGCTAGGATTGCTCACGGGATTGAAGGGCAACCGTTGATTGTTGCACGCCGTTTTGGTAGCCGCATAGTGAGGAAAACGTGGCGGCGCGGCTGGGTTGGCATGGCAAGGTTTAACGTGGCCAAACTTAGGTTTTGAGACAAAGGTTACCATGTGTCGTCTGGTAAACTTGGATGGCTAGGATTTTCTCTTTTTGGGATTGAAGGGCAATCATTGATTGTTGCACGCCTTCATTTTAGTGGCCGCGTAGGGAAGGCCAACGGGGTGGCGCAGCTAGGGTGTGGTTAGGCTTGGCATGTGGGGCCAAGGGTTCGCATTGGGCGTGGATAGATTTGGCTAGGTGCGATTTTGGCTTGGCATGTGGAGCCAAGGGTTTGCCATGGGCGTATGGCGTGGATAGGGCCAAGGCAAGGGCGTTTGGCTTGGCATGATGTTACTAACATGGCTAGGGCCAAGGCAAAGTGCGTTTGGCATGTCGCGGCTAGCTTGGATAGGTTTGGTTTGGCTTGGCATGTGGGGCCAAGGGTTTGCCATAGGCGCATGGCGTGGCTAGCTTGGGCTAGGTGGGTGACCAAGCTAGGGTTTTGGGGCAAAGGTCGTTTGGTAACCTTAGACGGCGGGATTTGCTCCCCGGGATTGAAGGGAAACCGTTGATTGTTGCACGCCTTAGTTTTGATAGCCGCGTAGTGAAGGCCGAGTATGGTGGCGCGACATGGGGGCCAAGGGTTCGCCTTGGGCGTGGCTAGCTTTGCTGGTGCGATTTTGTCTTGGCATGTGGGACGAAGAGGGTTTGCCATGGCGTATGGCGTGGCTAGGACCAGGGCAAAGGTGTTTGTCTTGGCATGATGTGACTAGCATGGCTAGGGCCAAGGCAAAGTACGTTTGGCATGGCGCGGCTAGCTTGGCTAGGTTTAGTTTAGCTTGGCATATGGAGCCAAGGGTTTGCCATAGGCGCATGGCGTGGCTAGCTTAGGCTAGGTGTGGTTTTGGCTTGGCATGTGGGGCCAAGGTTTCCCATAGGCGCATGGCGTGACTAGTTTGGGCTAGGTGCGGTTTTAGCTTGGCATGTGGGGCCAAGGGTTTGCCATAGGCGCATAGCGTGACTAGCTCGGGATAGGTGCGGTTTTGGCTTGGCATGTGGGGCCAAGGGTTTTCCATGGGCATATGGCGTGGCTAGGGCCAAGGCAAAGTATTTTTGGCATGCCGCGGCTAGCTTGGCTAGGTTTGGTTTGGCTTAGCATGTGGGGCCAAGGGTTTGCCATAGGCGCATGGCGTGTCTAGCTTGGGCTAGGTGCGTGACCAAGCTAGGGTTTTGGGGAAAAGGTCGTTTGATAACCTTAGGCGGCCAGGATTTGCTCCTGGGATTGAAGGGAAACCGTTGATTGTTGCACGCCTTCGTTTTGATAGCGTAGTGAAGGAAAGTATGGTGGCGCGGCATGGGTGGCCAAGGGTTCGCCTTGGGCGTGGCTAGCTTTGGCTAGGTGCGATTTTGGCTTAGCATGTGGGGCCAAGGGTTCTCCTTGGGCGTGGCTAGCTTTGGCTAGGTGTGATTTTGGCTAGGCATGTGGGGCCAAGGGTTTTCCATGGGTGTATGGCGTGGCTAGGGCTAAGGCAAGAGCGTTTGGCTTGGCATGATGTGACTAGCATGGCTAGGGCCAAGGCAAAGTGCGTTTGGCATGGCGCGCTAGCTTGGCTAGGTTTGGTTTGGCTTGGCATGTGGGGGCCAAGGGTTTTCCATAGGCGCATGACGTGGCTAGCTTGGGCTAGGTGCGGTTTTGGCTTGGCATGTGGGGCCAAGGGTTTGCCATAGGCGCATGGCGTGACTAGCTTGGGCTAGGTGCGGTTTTGGCTTGGCATGTGGGGACAAGGGTTTGCCATAGGCGCATGGCGTGACTAGCTCGGGCCAGGTGCGGTTTTGGCTTGGAATGTGGGGCTAAGGGTTTTCCTTGGGCGTATGGCGTGGCTAGGGCCAAGTCAAGGGCGTTTGGCTTGGCATGATGTGACTAGCATGGCTAGGTCCAAGGCAAAGTGCGTTTGGCATGGCGCCTAGCTTGGCTAGGTTTGGTTTGGCTTGGCATGTGGGGCCAAGGGTTTTCCATAGGCGCATGGCGTGGCTAGCTTTAGCTAGGTGCGTGACCAAGCTAGGGTTTTGGGTCAAAGGTTGTTTGGTAACCTTAGACGGCCAGGATTTGCTCCTGGGATTGAATGGCAACCGTTGATTGTTGCACGCCTTCGTTTTGATAGCCGCGTAGTGAAGGCCAGTATGGTGGCGCGGCATGGGGCCATGGCGAGGTGCGTTTGGCATGGCGCAGTAGGTGTGGCTGGCATGATTTTCCATTGGCACGGAGGTGCGGCTAGCATGGCTGGCATGCTTTGGCGCTGACCGGTGTGGCTGCATGATTTGCCATTGGCACAGAGGTGCGTCTAGCTTGGTTGGCATGCTTTTGGCGCGGTCGGTGTGGCCGACATGATTTGCCATTGGCTCAGAGGCGCGGCTAGCATGGTAGGCATGCTTTGGCACGGTCGGTGTGGCTGGCATGATTTTCCATTGGCACGAGGTGCGGCTAGCATGGTTGGCATGCTTTGGCGCGCGGTCGGTGTGGTGGCATGATTTGCCATTGGCACGAGGGTGCGGCTAGTATGGTTAGCATGCTTTGGCGCGGTCGGTGTGGCGACATGATTTGCCATTGGCACGAGAGTGCGGCTAGCATGGTTGGCATGCTTTGGCGCTGTGATCGGTGTGGCTGGCATGATTTGCCATTGGCATGCAGTGCGGCTAGCATGGTTGGCATGCTTTGGCGTTGCGGTCGGTGTAGATGGCATGATTATCATTGTACAGTGCAGACTAGCATGATTGGCATTCTTTAGCGCGGTCGGTGTGGTCGGCATGATTTTCCATTGGCACGAGAGGTGCGGCTAGCATGGTTGGCATGCTTTGGCGCGGTCGGTGTGGCGGCATGATTTTCCATTGGCACGGAGGTGCGGCTAGCATGGTTGGCATGCTTTGGGCGCGGTCGGTGTGGTCGGCATGATTTTCCATTGGCACGGATGTGCGGCTAGCATGGTTGGCATGCTTTGGCGCAGTCGGTGTGGCTAGCATGATTTTTTCATTGGCACAGAGGTGCGGATAGCATGGTTGGCATGCTTTGGCGCGGTCGGTGTGGCTAGCATGATTTGCCATTGGCAAAGAGGTGCGGCTAGTATGGTTGGCATGCTTTGGCACGGTCAGTGTGGCCGGCATGATTTGCCATTGGAACACGTGGGAATTAGGGCTTGGCTTGTCGTACCCCTAATTTAAAAAAAAAAATACCCCGATAATTATTTAGGGACACATTAAAGGTTTCAGTAAATGTGCCTAGTAAATGCTTGTTACTTTAAATATTGTGACATCAGCATCTCTGCTGGGGTTTAGTGTTTTATGATTTTAACCTAAGCTAAAAACCACCATCAACATTAAGACCCCGGCTTAGCTCGGAACAGGTGCCTTGTTGCGAGGTAAGTATATGATGGTGACAGACAAGGACGGAATCGAGGTGTAAATCATTGCAGAGATGGTCGGGAGAATCAAACTAACCTTTTTTGAGTGGTAAAGAGAGTTTTGGCTTCCGTGTTGGCGGCCATGCGTAAGTTGTGCTTGGGAATGCGAGATCGTGGAGTGGTAAGATGAAGATTCTCGGCTTGGTCTGGTCGTACATCTCCAAGGGCGCGGTCTTGGAAGGCGACGCAAGTGGACGGCTTGGCTCGAGGGGCCAAGGGGTGGCGTGGTCTTGGTAGGGTAAACGCGCGTGGATGATAGGGGTCGCGACAGGTGGAGCGGCCTCGGCTTGGCATAGTGTGGCCTTGGAAAGGCAGAGACGTGCACGACTGACTAGGCGTGGTTGGGCCGCGGCGGTGTAGCGAATGGCTTGGCGGGGGGCGCGACAATGGCATGGTGGGGCGTGCAAGGGCGGCTAGGCGTGGTGGGGCCACGGTGATGGAGCGAGGGCTTGGCTGGGGCCGTGGCAAGGTATGGCATACACGGGTGGTGGGGTCGCGGTATGGCGTGAGTGGTCTTGGACGTGGAAATTGGTCTTTGCGGGACGGTTTCCTCTTTTCCTTCCTTGGCTCAAAATTGGAGATCCTCTCCTTGTTCAAACTCCCAAGTACCACACCTATAAAAGGATTGCCGGCCTCTCCCTTTGATTCACGTCTTCATTATTCTCTCTTCTTTTTTTTTTTTTTGGTTTGCTTGGTAGCGGTGAAGTGGACGACGGATTAGGTACGTCTTCCAATACTTCTTCTTTGTCTTGTTTCCCTTTTGTTTTCTTGTGTTGGTGAAAACCCTAGTTGTAGGCGTACCTTTTTTATGACCTTGTAGAACATGTTGGTGTGAATCCTAGCCACGGTATGTCTTGCACGCGCTCATAGTAGTACTTAGGCATGAATACCATAGTAATGTTGACCGCCTCAACTCGTTGTGTAAGGTAAGCATGCAATAGTAATTTGCCATCCCTTTCCCACGAAACCTACTTTTTAGGGTTTACTCCTTGTTTTGGTGTGGCCGTGGGCATGGTTCCCCCGGTGGGTCACTCCTCCTCGGTTGGACAAGAATTCTATGTCGCAGGTACGACCTTGAAACAAAATGGCTTGCGTCTTGGGTGAAGACAATTTTTCGTGCGCTTTAAGTAATAATCTCTCTTCGTATTTTTCCGTTGTAGTTGCTTGGAAAGCGAAATTATTGCGAGAGAATATTTATTATGACGTCGCTTGAGAAAAATTCTGCCATACCGAAGGATGTTGGTAACTCCAAGCCAAACGTGGGTGATGAATTCTTCGAGGATAGTCTGCGGGAGAAGTCCACTTAAGCATGTGCCATGCTTGACCGGTTCGGAGAGTGAGGGAGGGGACCGGTCGGTTCCTCCCGGAAATATAATACGGTTTTTCCTTAAGAGGAAAGAGTATCCCGCCTCTCTTATTGATTTCAAAATCCCGGTGAGTCCACCGCGCGTTCGTTTGATAAATGGGTGCACTTTATGATAAGTCAAGAGTGCGTAAGAGCTAATTTGACCAAGGCGCAAATCATTGATCTTTTGCCGCAACCTCCGCATCACTTCAAATTAGGAAAGACATCCCAAGCTTGGTTGATTTCATCTCCGGGTGGTGTCCAGATACTCATACGACCATATGTAGGTGGGGAGAACTGCCATATCCTTAGAAAGTGTGGCTATCTGCTTGAATATTCCCATGACAGAAACCTTAAAACCAAGCTTCGATGATGAGGAAAAAATGCGTACTGCCCTTGTTGCGAAGTCGAAAGGGTTTGTCCGAAAGGAGAACGAGGCGAAGTGTTTCTATGCCTGGTGGATGTCTCAATGGATTCCCGATGAGCTGGAACCGGATCAGAAGAATAGTACACTCCACGTCGCGGCATTCTTGGCTCTCTGGTTATCCCGGGATATTTTCGATGATGGCTCTGGTAAGAAAGAGATAAGGCTGAACTCATCAATTTTGTTATAAGATTGGCGAAAGGAGTCGTTCTCCCCATTGGCGGCTTGTTTCTTGGTTCTTTGTACACACACTTGGATCATTTGGCTATGGACATGCGTGCTTCAAACGGTTACATGAAAGTGGATTCGTATGTTCATGTTGCTTTTCTCCAAGCGTGGCTATGGGAGCATTTTGAAAGATATGCTCCTAAACCGTTGGTTTCACTTCCCGCTTCTTGGGGTAGTTCGAGAATACTTCGCTGGTCGAATAGGCACCCAAGAGCTGGCTCAAACCTGGCTGATTTCCTTGATAACTCGTGCGCCCGCTAATTTTCATCCATGGGCCCCAAAGTGTGTACATCCATAGCCTAGGTTAATACTTTTGCTTCGCTCCAAACATGTATTTGCTTTTTCGATGGAGGGAATGCGGGCGTCGTAAGATTGTATTCATGCGAAGTTGCACGTCTGCTATATACCGTCTTTCTTTCGAGGATCGTGTCAGGCAGTCTCTTATAATATTGAGCGAGCATCTCGGCATATGGGTTTCGACCAAGGGGTCCCTCTCGTTCGTCAGCTAGCAGCTCCAGAGGGTCTATTATCGGACGTTCTTGATGCTAGTGTTCTTGCTCCGGGCAGAAGTCTTCCTTTCTTGCTTTCGGAACGAAATCCGTCGACTACCTCCAAATATAACGTATTCTGGCAGAGTGAATTCCTCGTCATCCAGGATTTTATGAAAGCCGTAGTGGAGAACACTCGTGGTAGGCCTTCCGCCGAGATTTTAGCAAAACATCCATTGTTGAGGATACTTCTTTAACCAAAAGAAAATCGTCGGTCTGGACGTGGACAGTCCCCAAGTGAAGGAGCGAAGGTCTAAGAATCGTGCAGGCGGTTTCTAGTTAGATTCCACAGCTCTACCGGCTTTTAGTTCATCCAACATGAGGGTGCGTGATTTATTTCTTGACTTCATTGGATTACGTATGTCCTTGTTTCTTTTCCGAGAACGTGTCCTTGTATCTCGTCCGTGGTTTTGAGACGAACACCTTTGCCAAACTTGCAAGTAGTCGAAAGCATTATTTTTCGAGACAGAGGGTGGGGTTGCTGAGCTCATCCATGGTGATGGGGATTCCGAAAGTATGAATGTCCGTAGTCCAAACATGGCAAGAGTTGTTCTTCCGATAACAGTCTTTGAATCTTCGTCTAGTCATTCTAAACCGAGATCGGTGAGTCCCCTCCATGTTTTTTTCTTCTTTCCCCTTTTTTCTTTCTTTGCAAAAAAACTGAATTTTGATTTTTAGGAGAAAAACTGTTCCTAGGGATGATCTTGAAGTGGAAGACCACCGGAGTAAAGACGTGGTACCGTATTTCCCATCACCGGAATCGTGCCCGGCTAGCGACTTGGACATGGAGATTCATCGTCCCAAGGCGATACGCCGTGACTCGTGGAGGACAAAGACTTCGGGGTGTGAAATCGTAGTTAGGGATCTCCCCGCCATTCTTGACTAAGTTGCAGTGCCACCTTCAATCCTCCATATCTCGGCCCCTTTTCCGGTCATGTGTTGATTGGTGGATTTAGCGTGCCCGACCTAAACATGCGACATTTTACACCAAGATTTGGGAAAGCTATGGTCACATTGCCACGACTAAGAAGATCACTAGTCGACATGCATTGGTCAAGCGTGTGGAGGAAGCCTTGTTTTCGATTGATGAGATGTGCAACGGGATCGGGTCATACAATTTCGAGGATGTAATCTCGGCTGAAGTTCCATCGTGACATGTGCGTGGGCTTCAAATTCAATGTTCCTTGGTTCGTTGAAGGTCTCTCGATGTTGAAAGGTCGTTGGCCGGAGCGGTTGAAGGTCCTTCCGCGACATGATGAAGGAGCAAGAAGCGGAATTCAAGAAGTTGTGCGGAAGCTGAAACTTAAGAGCTCGGCTCTCCAAAGCACGAGGGAGGCCTTTGCCAAAAGGAGCAAGCCGCTGTTGGAAAACTTCCCTTGAATATATATCTGTCTTCTGGACCTCTTATCTTTAGGTTTTTTTTTTTTTAAAGGCAAATGAGACGCCTGGTTTGTTTTTGATTTTATGATTTTCTCGGGTTAATAGATAAATGCTACCTTGACGGTTTTGGATTATATATTTGTTTTGAATGAAATGTTTATAATTGAATTGTCTTTGGCTATGAATGAAAGTGACGCATACATCCTAGGAAAACCATGGAACCGTGTGTTGGTAGATGACATGGGATGAAACATGGCTATAGGTTTTATCAGAACTTGAAAAAGCAAACCACGTATTTTTTCTAGATATAAGACTTACTCGGTTTCTCAGGTCTTCTGATGAGAATAAACTTTCCGGGTGTAGGACTAAGTTTTTTTTTTTTTTTTTTTTTTTGAGAAACATGGTCATGGGAAGTCCCAGTCCTCCGAGTCGTTCTTTGAGTTGTCGATAACCGCGTCGTTAATCCTCGGGCGGATCATTTTGCTTCCCTCCACCTCCGAGAAGTCCCTAGCCATCCCTTGTCGTGTCATGACCGATAATCCAGCCTGTCGAGTAACCGAGTCGGAGTGGATCGTCTTCCTCACCATCTTGACGTCCTGGTCGAAGGATGAGATCGGGCTGGTTGAAAATTGACACTCATGAATCGAAATATCGAACCTCCGTTGTGGTCGCCAATTGTTTGTAGGTGAAAATGGTTTCGCTGATTTCGGTAATTGCGGGTGTGCAAGTGAGAAACAATTTAAACCCTAAAAATATGTACTAAGGGAGTACTTTAGATTCGAGAGATCAATGCTGCACAAGTCCGGCCTAAACTAAGAAGTGGGCCGTTCCTGACTTCTTCGGTCACAAAGTGGAGGAGAATGGGTTGGTTTTGGGGAGGGAAGCAAGGAAAGTGGTGAGACCGGAATAGTTGATTCTGGAAGAGTAATTGGATTACTACGACTTTTTTATCGTAAAAGTGATAGAGCTCCCAAGGTAAGCTAGCAAGTAAGTATTTCGAGTGTTGTATCTCCGTATGAACTTGTTGTTCAATGGAAATAGGTAAGACCTATTTATACAAGTCGGAGTAAAACATACCCTGGTCTCATTAAGGAGTGGGGAAGTAAATGGGAGGAGGTGGTAACCGGTATGCATGGAATTGATGTTCCATAAATTGGTTAACGCATGAAACTGGTTTTCATGAAACTGCTAACGTTATGTAATTAATGTCCCATAAAGTTGTTAACGCATGTGCTTTATGTCCCATGAACGTTTCACACGTAACTTCCCGTATTTACTAACCGCCTCACCCTTATGACACTTCCTTATGACGGGAGTAGTGTATCGCCGCGCACCTTAAACCGCCAAAACCAATACCCAAAGAGGATCCCCGCCTTTGTGTCAATGTCTCGAATGTTTTAGAAAAGATGTAGCACGTTGTTGTGGCTTGGAAAGTCAAGCTCGAGAAACTTGCCAGCGACTCGGTGACCTTCGACTTGGTCGAGATTTTGCATCTTGAGAGGAGGGGAAACCGTTGATCGTTGTACGCCTTCATTTTGGTAGCCGAGTAGTGAGGGCCAACGTGGTGGCGCGCCTGGGCATGCCGTCGGCATGCCAAGGTTCGGCTTGGCCAAACTAAGGTTTTCGGGCCAAAGGTTACCATGTGTCGTCTGGTAACCTTGGATGGCTAGGATTTGCTCCTGGGATTGAAGGGCAACCGTTGATTGTTGCACGCCGTTTTGGTAGTCACGTAGTGAGGGCCAACGTGGTGGCGCGGCTTAGGTTGGCATGCCGTTGGCATGGCAAGGTTTGGCCTAGCCAAACTTAGGTTTTTTGCCAAAGGTTACCATGTGTCGTCTGGTAACCTTGGATGGCTAGGATTTTCTCCCCGGGATTGAAGGGAAACCGTTGATTGTTGCACGCCTTCATTTTGGTAGCCGCATAGTGAGGGCCAAGATTCTTACTACTCAAAATATAAATATAGCAAGGGCAAGAAAGGATCGATCCCACGAGAGAGGTCTAGGTTGTCAAATTGTTATGGTTTCTATATAAAACACCGAGGATTTTACGATTTAAACGGAAATAAATAAAAGCAAAACAAATAAAAGTAAACACGCAAATCAAGGATGTGAAAATATTGGATAAAGGTTTCATCTTCAATTGTAAACAAGTTTATGAATATATGAATAAATTCGTATTTAATCTCGCTATCATCAAAGCCTTAGAATACCTTATTGCAAGAATACTCCGTAATTTCCTAATTCATCAACACACACATTAGGGCTGCGTATGTGAATTCTACCTAAAGAATAACCTAACGCCTTTGCGCTAATCAAGTTCAATTCCTAGGAGCATTAAGTTTCAGAAATAGGCTAATCAATGCAATTGTAATACATTGCGCAAACAATTCGAACAAAGGTCAATTTCTACATATGACTACAAGGATGTATCACTACAACCTAGAATCATATCATGCTACTCGTATTCAAGGTTATCGCTCGATGAAAACCCTAAAATAGCTATAGATATGGATGTGAGTTCAATCAATTCTAGACTCGACTAAACAAACATTCAATCATATTGCAATACTTCAATCATGCAATTATTATAACCCGTAGAAATCAAACGATAATATTGAGAGAAAACTAATTCATAAAAATCATAACTTGGTTGCAAAATCCAACTACATCTTCAACCAATAATAAAAACTTAGTTACTTGTGTTTTTGGAAATCATCATAGAAAGCAAAGAAGAAAACTATCATGAAACCCTAGAACAAAAGTAGAAGTCTCCCTAATGGAGATATTTCTAGGTTTAGAGAAAAAGTTCTATTTATATGCCTCTCCCAAAAGGATACCCAAAAGTAGGTCAAGTCTTCTCCAAACCCGTCTCAAATTCGTCCACCAAGCCCATTTGTGGAAAATAAGTCTCTGGATTTTTGGGTGAAAACTGGTCGCCGGATTTGATGACGCCATCACCGGAATCCGGCGCGGCGCCGGAATCCGTTCACGGAAATTATCTCTCGCCGCCTTTGTCATCGTACTATCACCAGTGATTCTACACTTCCGATGAGTTCAACTTTGCTTCTCTGCAGTCCACACATTCACAAAAACCATTTTAGCTAATTCCTCGTTTCTTGCGAAAACGCGCCTAAAAGCGTGTCATGTAGCTTATATTTCCGGCCGCCAACTCTTCCATTCGACTCATACCCCTTTCACGATTCAATGAAACATTACGATTCACGCTTTAACTTCCGTAATCAGACATCCCGGGCTATGCTCACCGGTGCACAATCTCGCCCACTTTTTCGCCTTCATAGCTTGCCTGAATTTCCTTGGAGGCATAAACTTGGTTCATACATCCTGGCACTTTCTTGTCTACGTAACATCACCACTATCTTCAACTTAGCTTACAATGTAGCTTCACTCATCGTGAATCAAAGACCACAACCAACTGCACTTCTTGTTGCTTATGTATACCGCAATTCAACTCATCACTAATCGGCTTCACCACCAACTCATTTCAATTCCATCCGAATTCACAAAGCCTCATCTCGAGCACCACGGTTCAACAGCGCCACGACCACCTCACTCGCCCATTTCAAACTCATTATCCCCGGCATTTCGTGATTTTCCATTACGCCATGAGTGATCGATCGACCACCACTCTCTCGAGCTCAAAACGCATTCGAACCCGAGTTCTTAATCTCCACCATCAAAGCGCCAGTGCCGCAACACTTCTCTTTGCTCTCGCCTAGCCTTCACCGCACCGCCACTTAGATTGCACCCGGCCACCAAGAATGACTCCCCTTCACCGCCTCATGTGCATCGTCTATCTTTTCACCTGCTAAGCTCGAGTTCATCTCCTACCCAGCTCCAACACTCGAGTCTCAACCGACTTTGCTATCGAACCCATCAATACCGGCATCAACTACGCTTGTGCCAATATTCCATGCCTTCTCTCAGATCGTCACCGACTTGCTCGAAAGAAAACATTCAATATGTTCACCGCGCATTATCGATCTTCCTTTCTAACTCGGTTGGCTTCTCGGCCGTAACTCAGCCACCAACTTCCCTGTCTCGATCACTGAAGACACCATCAAGTATCCAGCTCCAATTGCGGCGCCATTACGTAGCTCAAACCACTCAACTGCACCCGTTTGCAAATCTCTGCCAATAGACTCTTAATGTACTCATATTTCACTTCATTGCCTCATACAAGCCACCTAAATCACCTCTCACAGCAACTTCATAAGCCTAGCATCGAGTCCTAGCTGCTGTCAAGAATCCCATTGTACCGGTTTGCTGCTACACGGTACCATGGCACTCCCTTCCTAGACTGCACCATGAAGCTTCACCATCAAACCCCTGAATCGCCTCCAATGCTTGATCACCTGCGAAACCACCAAAATGACCCACCAGCATTTCAGTTGCACCAGAACCACGGCTAACTCTGCCATATCATTCATGCCACCTGCATTTCAATTCGCTTTAACCTTTATACTAGCTTAATCAGAAGCGAAACCATCCATGCGTCTAGCTCCGTACACCATTCTCAGTTCAAGGCAACATTACCAACACTTTGCACTTTCATACCCCTGTAAAACAACAACATCGGTGCACTCGTATCAACACCATTCTTCTCTTGATTGCACACCATTCCAAGCCACCGCTCCCGTTTATTCTCGCGCAACTCCACCACCAAAACTCTTCCCAAACTCGAGCTCTTCCATTAATCCCACTACTGCAACCACCACTCCCGTCGATTTATACCAACACCTCAAAGCCACGATTGCAACTTGTAACCAAACAATTACCACTGCCAATTTCTTTGTCAAGACATACATTCCATCTCGAACCACCCTCTACAGCTGCAATACTCAGCTATCATCACTAGCATTCCTTGCATCTGCCCAGGCATTTTATCGAACAAGTGATGTGCCATCTCATTGGTGTTTAACAATTGTGAACTGAATTGTTGATCCTATTACACATCTCCTTCCTGTTAAGACAATTTCATACAAAGCAAACCCATTCATTCATTGTTCCAGGGACTTGAGCTTATCTTAGTCATTGCCGACATCGCCACGAACAACCATTCGAACTTCAAAACCCATTTTTACGGCTCTTGCATCTGTATTTATCCCATTTATTACTCAATACAAACTAAAACCCAATGACTGTTTCCTTGATTTAACTCGATCCTCTCTTAAAATACTCAACCGGACACGAGCTTTTCGGCTGAACTTTTGGTTGCGACTTTTGGACAAAGACGAAATGGGTGTAACATTCGACCTAGCTTTTGGTTATAAAAGGAGTGGGTGCCCCTTAACGAGTTGTCGTCTGCACTTAACAATCCTCATTCACCGTCGCCTACCGAGACCGACAGTTCATTTCTTTGTTCTGCGGCTTGCCCCGAGTAATTGTGTTGTCTGTCTTTAACGTCTGTCTTTGTCTCACTTTTGCGACAACTTTAACTTGTTTGAGAGGCTTCTAACTTCCTCATACGAGATTGGTATAACCTCGTTCTTTCGCCTTTGCCTTCGTCTTTTCGTCCTCTTCAAGGTGATATAAAGAAATTCGGTTTGAGCGAGTTCCACTTCTTTTTGCTCGATGACTCCAAAACACCTAATACACTCAAAAGCGAACATAAGATACATAATTCACACGAAAATAGCAAAGAAAGCATAAATACTAGATATTAAATTAGGTGTTTATCACACCTATCAAATTCCCCCACACTTAGACTTTGCTAGTCCTCGAGCAAATCAAACAAAACAAAACTAAAACAAATACATACAACTCCGTGACGTCGAGGCTACGGTTAATTTTAGCATAAATAACAAGCCTTTAAACCCCTAGGTGTCCCTAGTGGACGAGTTATAGTCTCGTGAAGGTTTACAAGAGGTCTGCCTACAAAACCTATATTTCCAACTCCGAGTATTGTGACAAATCAATGAACGAATCCAAAATGACTACAAGAGGAGGTACCTTGCAAATTCAATTCATATATTAGTAAATAAACTCTAATTAGATAGTCGAACAAGCCACAATACTCGGAAACTAACAAACCACAATCACAATGAAAAGATTAAGAAGATGGATATAGATGTAGATGTTGGCGAATGTTCACAAGTGTTCGATGTTTCCATATCCGTCCAGAAGGTCACCGCTAAGATGAACCTAATCCTATTGGATTGATTTGTTGGTTCCGAATGCTACATCAAATCAATTGGCATATACAAGGGAACCAAGAGTGACTTTATTCAACACAATAATAATTTCTTCTCTCTTTTTTTTTTTATATGATTGGATCAAACTGGATCCAATTTCTCTTTTTTTTTAAAGACGGCATGATTAGATCTTTTAGATCCAAGCGCATGCTTCTTGTCAGCAAGTACATGATAGTTGCCTTGGATCCTGCATTCCACGCTTGTTTAGGCGACGGAGACAGGGACTACGTTTCACACATACTGCTATTCCCAAGTGTCTTTTTATTCCGTTTTGGTCTAATTGGTCGGTCTCTTTTTTTTTTTTTTCTAGTAACTCAACCACTCTATTTCATCCCAGAAGTAATAACACGTCGATGTTTAGTGACCCACCAAAGCACTTAGAGAACAATAGATAAATATGGAAAAAATAAAAATAGAATGTGATATGGTGATATTCCGAGATATGGTAACAACTATCATGTTAATTTGTGATTTCAGCTATATTCGTCCCTTTTAGTTAATCGGTTCCTCAACTCCGCACTCAAAATGGTTCCATCCACTAATGGTGTCATCCTAAAGGCACAAGTTTCTAGATTTCGGAGTTCAAAAGCATAATTTTTTTCTTGGTTTTCTATTTTTCGATTTTTTTTTTTTTTTAAAGGCATAAAACAAACTAAAACATATAAATGCTCCCCCACACTTAAACTTTACATTGTCCTCAATGTAAAATTGAATCTTCAAAGAGAGTTCAAGGTGGGAAATTCCGAAATAATATGCAAAAACAAAGAAAATAAAGATAAAAGCAAATGCATAAAAGTAAAAGATAAGGATAAAGATACAAAGCTGGTGGGTTGCCTCCCACTTAGCTTGTTTTAAAGTCGGCGGACCCGACTTAGCTTCTTGTAAAATTCATTCCTTATACACAATAATCTGAAAAGTTGGGGATCCTTCCATAGAACTGTTTTGGAAACACTAGCTTCGCACAAATATTAGTAATATAAAACAAAGCGAAGCTATGAACCGATAAAAGTTTCCCCCACACTTATTCTTGTCCACACTTGGAAGTGCATAAAGAATATATGAGTCGTGGTACTTCCACGGTTTCTTGGTCCAAAACCAGCATAGTATGAGAATCAAGTATCTCTAATGGCGGATATCGAGATATAAAATCATTCAACAATATTTTTGAAGCACATACATTCAAAACAATAAGAGGTAAAGGAGAAGAAATAATAGGCAATGGGTTAGACAAACCTTGCACAATCTCTTGTATTACGGAATCCTCTTCATCCTTGAAAAACTCAAGTGAATTATTCACCTCATGTATAACATGGTCCTCTATCAAACCTTGCAACCATTCTTCGTCCGTTTCTCAGCCTTAACCAAAGTATCGACATAAACATCATCATTACAATCATATGCAAGCTCAATTGGGTCTTCCACAATATTGTTCATAAAGTCACATTCTCAACACACTCCTCTTTGTTGTAAGGCACATACTCTTTTGCGGATCCAAATTTTATCATAAGAAACTTTTTTAGAACACTCGAAAATGCATCATCCTCAAGCTCCACCCTTTGAATAGGCTCTTGATCATTATTAAGATCAATGCTCGAGTAATCTACACAAGTGTCATCATCTGCCTCTTCATCTTCATCTTGATCCCAAAGACTCCATTGTACACTCCTCGGGGTTGGCACCATGAGTTGGTTCAAACGATGTATTTTCATAATAATCATCATCACTATCATAGTCATCATAACATTGGTCCTCGCTGAATTTAGTGTTGCTAATCTCGAACTCATCCTTTTGAATAGGTGAATGATCATTATTACGATCAAGAGTTGAGTTAACTACACAAATATCAACAAAAGTCCCCGAGAAGGTTCGCCTTTTCAACATAACTATTCATTTCCTCCTTGTATTCTTCAATGCCTTGTCTTAAAGTGGAAACACCTTTTTGAAGCTCTTGGAGTGTTCCATCCAAATTCCAATATAGTGTTCCATTTGTTTGTAAAGCTCGTTAAACAAAGAAAAAGTAGAATTACTTACTTGATATTGGTAGGCCAATTATATTCCTTTGAATGGGTGGATGATCATAACTACGATCGTAATTGGGCCAAACATACCATGAGCACATTCGGTCGATGAAATTGGTTCCACGTTGGGTTGTCCACAAACTGACTCCATCTCATGTCCATAAATTGTTGCATTTCATCTACCAAACTAGAGGAAAAATTAATAGGAGTAAAACTAGTCTCCCCTCCCTTGTGGTTGCTCTCACTTACATACCACCGTAAGAAGGTTGGAATGTATGAGAACAACTAAAAGGGTACGTGGAATATTGACCATAACCAAAGGATTGGTTTTGATTGTATTCCCCATAAGGGTGATAGTTTTCATGTTGTTGAGGTTGAAAACCGTATTGATTGCTCCAATATGCTCCGTCCATAGCAATTGGTACACGAAACGAGATTCTCAAAACTCGGTTAAGAACCAAAGAATAAGAAAAAAAGACTAAAAACAAAAATAAGAAACCAAAAACAATTAACAACCGTTGCCTCCCCGGCAACGGCGCCAAAATTTGACCGGTCGTCAACCGACACAAATATAATTACACTTTCTTACTACTCAAAATATAAATATAGCAAGGGCAAGAAAGGATCGATCCCACAGAGAGGTCTAGGTTGTCAAATTGTTATGGTTTCCTATATAAAACACTGGGGGTTTGTTGATTTAAACGGAAATAAATAAAAGCAAAACAAATAAAAGTAAACACGCAAATCAAGGATGTGAAATTATTGGATAAAGGTTTCATCTTCAATTGTAAACAAGTTTATGAATATATGAATATAATTCGTATTTAATCTATTATCATCAAAATCCTTAGAATACCTTATTGCAAGAATACTCCGTAATTTCCTAATTCATCAACACACACATTAGTGGTCATATGTGAATTCTACCTAAAGAATAACCTAAACGCCTTGCGCTAATCAAGTTCAATTCCTAGGAGCATTAAGTTTGAGAATAGGCTAATCAATGCAATTGTAATACATTGCGCAAACAATTCGAACAAAGGTCAATTTCTACATATGACTACAAGGATGTATCACTACAACCTAGAATCATATCATGCTACTCGTATTCAAGGTTATCGCTCGATGAAAACCTAAAATATCTATAGATATGGATGTGAGTTCAATCAATTCTAGACTCCGACTAAACAAACATTCAATCATATTGCAATACTTCAATCATGCAATTATTATAACCTGTAGAAATCAAACGATAATATTGAGAGAAAACTAATTCATAAAAATCATAACTTGGTTGCAAAATCCAACTACATCTTCAACCAATAATAAAAACTTAGTTATTTGTGTTTTTGGAAATCATCATAGAAAGCAAAGAAAAAAAACTATCATGAAACCCTAGAACAAAAGTAGAAGTCTCCCTAATGGAGATATTTCTAGTTTAGAGAAAAAGTTCTATTTATATGCCTCTCCCAAAAGGATACCCAAAAAGTAGGTCAAGTCTTCTCCAAACCCGTCTCAAATTCGTCCACCAAGCCCATGTGTGGAAAATAAGTCTCTCGGATTTTGGGTGAAAACTAGTCGCCGGATTTGATGACGCCCATCACCGAATCCGGCGCGTGCCAGAATCCGCTCACCCAGAAATTATCTCTCGGCCGCCTTTTGTCATCGTACTATCACGGGTGATTCTACACTTCCAAAGAGTTCAACTTTGCTTCTCTGCACGGTCCACACATTCACAAAAACCATTTTAGCTAATTCCTCGTTTCTTACAAACGCGCCCTAAAAGCGTGTCATGTAGGTTATATTTCCGCCGCCAACTCTTCCATTCGACTCATACCCCTTTCACGATTCAATGAAACATTACGATTCACGCTTTAACTTCCGCAATCCGACATCCCGGCTATGCTCCACCGGCACCAATCTCGCCCACTTTTCGCCCTGATCATGATGCGATTCCGGGAATTTCCTTGCAGCATAAACTTGATTCGTACATCCCCAGCACTTTCTTGTCTACCGAACATCTCCACTATCTTGAACTCGACACAATGTAGCTTCATCATCCGTGAATCAGCACCACAACTAACCGCACTTCTTGCTGCTTATGTATACCGCAATTCAACTCATCACTACTCAGCCTTCACCACCAACTCATTTCAATTCCATCCGACCACAAAGCCTCATCTCGAAAGCACCCAGGTTCAACGAGGCAGCCACGACCACCTCATGCCCATTCAAACTCATTATCCCAAATAAAGACTCGGCGTTTTCCATTACCCACCATGAGTGATCGATCACCCACCACTCTCTCGACTCCAAAACTGCATTCGAACTCCGAGTTCTTAATCTCACATCAAACCCCTTTCATTGCAACACTTCTCTTTGTTCTGCTAGCCTTCACTGCCACCGCCATTTAGATTGCACCTACTACCAGCAATAGCTTCCCTTCATCGCCTCATGTGCATCGTCTATCTTTTCACCGCTATGACTCGAGTTCATCTCCTACAGCTCCAATACTCGAGTCTCAATCGACTTTTGCTATCGAACCCATCAATATCGGCATCAACCCGCGGTTAGGGCCAATATTCCATGCCTTGTATGTATCGGCCACGACTTGCTCAAGAAAATATTCAATATGTTCCTTGCCAAAGATTATCGATCTTCCTTTCTAACTCCGGTTGGCTTCTCGGCGTGAATCGGACCAACTTCCCCTGTCTCGATCACTCAAGAATACCATCGCGTATCCATTTCAATTGCAGCGCCCATTCTCAGAGCTCAAACCACTCCGAATCTCGTACCCATTTGCAAATCTCGGGCCAATAGACTCTTAATGGCTCATATTTCACTTCATTGCCTCCTACAAGCCACCTAAATCAGCCGCTCCTGTAATTCATAAGCCTAGATCGAGTCCCTAGGCTGCCGTCAGTAATCCCGTTGTACCCTCGGTTTCGCCGCTACACGTACCAAGGCACTCCGCTTCCTAGATTGCAATGACCACGAAGCTTCACCATCAAACCTGAATCGCCTCCACGTTGATCATCTGCGAAACCACCAAAACAGCCACCCGAGATTTCGGTTGCGCTGAACCACGGCTAACTCTGCCATATCATTCATGCCACACCGCATTTGATTGGCGCCGAACCCTTATACCGACTTAATTGTAGCGAGAACCATCCCTGGCGTCCTAGCCTCGTACACCATTCTCCGATTCAACGCCAACATTACTAACACCGCACTTTCATACCCCGCAAAACAACAACATCGGCACCTGTATCAACACCATTCTTCTCTTGATTTGCACACCATTCCAAGCCATCGCTCCAGTTTATTCTCGCCAAACTCCACCACCAAAACTCTTCCCGGCTCGAGCTCTTCCATTAATCCCGGTACTGAATCACCACTCCCTTCGATTCATACTAACACCTCGGTGCACGATTGCAACTTCGAACCAAACAATTACCACCTTGCCAATTTCTTTGTCAAGACATACATTCCATCTCCGAACCACCCTCTACCCATTCTGCAATACTCGGCTTCTCATCACTAGCATTCCTTGCATCCGCCGGGCATTTTATCGAACAAGTCTTGTGCCATCCGCCGGTGTTTAACAATTAATGAACTGTTGTTGATCCTATTACACATCTCCTTCCCTGTTAAGACAATTTCATACAAAAAGCAAACCCATTCATTCATTGTTCCGGGACTTGAGCTTATCTCGCCATTGCAGTCGCCCACGAACAACCATTCGAACTTAAAACCCATTTTACAGCTCTTGCATCCGTATTTATCCCATTAAATTTTCAATACAAACTAAACCCAATGATCAAGTTTCCTTGACGAACTCGATCCTCTCTTAAAAATACTCAACTAGACTGAGCTTTTACTGAACTTTCCTACCTGAACTTTTGGTTGCAGCTTTTTGGACAAAGACGAAATGGGTGTAACATTCGACCTAGCTTTTGGTTATAAAGGAGTGGGTGCCCCTTAACGATTTGTCGTCGCATAACAATCCTCATTCAATGTCGGTCCTACCGAGACGCGGTTCATTTCTGTTACGGCTGCCTGAGTAATTGTGCGTACATGCCTTTTTAACGGTCCTGTCTTTGTCTCACTTTTGCGACAACTTTAACTTGCTTCGAGGCTTATAACTTCCTCATACGAGATCGGTATAACCTCGTTCTTTACCGCTTGCCTTCGCACTTTTTCGTCCTCTTCAAGGTGATACAAAGAAATTCCGGATTTGAGCGAGTTCCGCTTCTTTTTTGCTCCGATGACTCCAAAACACCTAATACACCTCAAGCGAACATAAGATACATAATTCACGAAAAATAGCAAAGAAAGCATAAATACTAGATATTAAATTAGGTGTTTATCACACCTATCACAAACCGTTGATTGTTGCACGCCTTCGTTTTGATATCCGCGTAGTAGAGAGGCCAAGTATGGTGGCGCGCATGGGGGCCAAGGTTCGCCTTGGGCGTGGCTTGCTTTGGTTAGGTGTGATTTTGGCTTGGGCATGTAGGGCCAAGGGTTTTCCATGGGCGTATGGCGTGGGTAGGGCCAAGGCAAGGGCGTTTGGCTTGGCATGATGTGACTAACATGGCTAAGGACAAGGAAAGTGCGTTTGGCATGGCGCGGCTGGCTTGTCTAGGTTTGGTTTGGCTTGGCATGTGGGGCCAAGGGTTTGCCATAGGCGCATGACGTGGCTAGCTTCTGGTCTAGGTGCGGTTTTGGATTGGCATGTGGGGACAAGGGTTTGCCATACGCGCATGGTGTGACTAGCTTAGGCTAGCTGCGGTTTTTGCTTGGCATGTGGGGCCAAGGGTTTTCCATAAGCGCATAACGTGACTAGCTCGGGCTTAGGTACGGTTTTGGGTTAGCATGTGGGGCCAAGGGGTTTGCCATGGCGTATGGCGTGGCTAGGGACAAGGAAAGGGCGTTTGGCTTGGCATGATGTGACTAGCATGGCTAGGGCCAAGGCAAAGTGCGTTTGGCATGGCGCGGCTAGCTTGGCTAGGTTTGGTTTGGCTTGGCATGTGGGGCCAAGGATTTTCCATATGCGCATGGCGTGGCTAGCTTGGCCTAGGTGCGTGACCAAGATAGGGTTTTGGGGCAAAGGTCGTTTGGCTAACCTTAGACGGCCAGGATTTTCTCCCTCCCCGATTGAAGGGCAAATCCGTTGATTGTTACACGCCGTTTTGATAGCCACGTAGTGAAGGCGAGTATGGTGGCGCGGCATGGGGCTATGGCGAGGTGCGTTTGGCATGGCGCGAGAGGTGTGGATGGCATGATTTTGCCATTGGCACGGAGGTGCGGCTAGCATGGCTGGCATGCTTTGGCGCGGTCGGTGTGGCTAGCATGATTTTCCATTGTACAGAGGTGCGGCTAGCATGGTTGGCATGCTTTTGGCGTGGTCGGTGTGGTGGCATGATTTGCCATTGTACAGAGGTGCGCTAGCATGGTTGGCATGCTTTGGCGCTACTCGGTGTGGCCGCATGATTTTCCATTGGCATTGTGCGGCTAGCATGGTTGGCATGCTTTGGCGCGACTGCAGGTGTGGGCGGCATGATTTGACATTGGCACGGAGGTGCGGCTAGCATGGTTGGCATGCTTTGGCGCGATCGGTGCGGCGGCATGATTTTCCAGGTGGCACGAGAGGTGCGACTAGCATGGTTGGCATGCTTTGGCGCGGTCGGTGTGGCTGGCATGATTTCTTTGGCACGGGGAGGTGCGGCTAGCATGGTTGGCATGCTTTAGCGCGCTGATCGGTGTGGGCAGCATGATTTTCCATTGGCATGAAGGTGCGGCTAGCATGGTTGGCATGCTTTGGCGCGATCGGTGTGGGCGGCATGATTTGCCATTGGCACGCAGGCGCGGCTTAGCATGGTTGGCATGCTTTGGCGCGGTCGGTGTGGGCGGCATGATTTTCCATTGGCACGAGAGGTGCGGCTAGTATGGTTGGCATGCTTTGGCGCTGTAGGTGTAGCCGCGCATGATTTGCCATTGGAACACGTAGAATTAGGGCTTGTCTTGTCGTAACCTAATTTTAAAAAAAAAAAAATACCTTGTAATTATTTAGGGACACATTAAAGGTTTCCCAAAAATGTGCCTAGTAAATGCTTGTTACTTTAAATATTGTGACATCACTGTATCTGCTAGGGTTTAGTGTTTTATGATTTTTAACCCTAAGCTAAAAACCACCATCAACATTAAGTCCCCGCTTAGGCACTAAATAAAGCCTTGTTGCGGGTAAGCATATGATGGTGATGAGACAAGGATGGAATCGAGGTGTAAATCATTGCAGATATGGTCGAAGAGAATACGACTAACCTTTTGAGTGGTAAAGAGAGTTTTGGCTTCCGGTGGCTGGAGGCCATGCGAAGTTGTACTAGGAATGCGAGATCGTGGAGGGTGGGGGACGGATTCACCGGCTTGGTGGGGCTCGCCCATCCTCCAAGGCAAGGGGGCGCGGTCTTGGAAGGCGACACAAGTGGACGGCTTGGCTCGAGGAGGCCAAGAGGTGGCGTGGTCTTGGTAGGGTAAACGCGCGTGGATGATAGGGTCGCGATAGTGGAGCGTAACGGCTTGGCATAGTGTGGCCTTGGAAAGCGAGACGTATGGCTTAGCGGGGGTCGCGACAATGGCATGGTGGGACGTGGTAAGGGCGGCTAGGCGTGGTGGGGCCGCGGTGATGGAGCCGGGCTTGGCTGGGCCGTGGCAAGGTATGGCATACACGGTGGTGGGGTCGCGGTATGGCGTGAGGGTCTTGGACGTGGAAATTGGTCTTCTGCGGCGGACCTAGGTTCCTCTTTTATCCTTGGCTCAAAATTGGAGATCCTCTCCTTGTTCAAACTCCCAAGTATCATACCTACAAAGGATTGCGGCCTCTCCCTTTGATTCACGCCTTCATTATTCTCTCTTCTTCTTTTTTTTTTTTTGGTTTGCTTGGTAGCGGTGAAGCGGACGAGGCGGATTAGGCACGTCTTCCAAGACTTCTTCTTTTGTCTTGCTTCCCTTTTATTTTCTTGTGTTGGTGAAAACCTAGTTGTAGGCGTACCTTTTATGACCTTGTAGAACATATTGGTGTGAATCCTAGCCACGGGTATGTCTTGCACGCGCTCATAGTAGTACTGTACTCGGGCATGAATACCATAGTAATGTTGGCCGACTCTCAACTCGTTGTGTAAGGTAAGCACGCGATTGTAATTTGCCATCCCTTTCCCACGAAAACCTAGTTTTTAGGTTTTACTCCTTGTTTTGGTGTGGCGAGTGGGAATGGTTTCCCTTGTGGGTCACTCCTCCTCGGTTGGACAAGAATTCTATGCCGCGAGAGTACGACCTGAAACAAACTGCGTCTTGGGTGAAGATAATTTGCGTGCGCTTTCGTAATAATCTCTCTTTGTATTGTTCCCTTGTAGTTGCTTGGAAAACGAAAATCTTGTGAGAGAATATTTATTATGACGCCGCTTGAGAAAAAGTGTCACATACAGAGGATGTTGGTAACTCGAAGCTAAACGTGGTTGATGAATTCTTTTCGGGATAGTCTGCAGAGAAGTCCACTTAAGCATGCGCCAACGCTTCCGATCGGTTCGGAGAGTGAGGGAGGGGGACTTCCATCGGTTCCTCCCGGAAATGTAATACGGTTTTGCCTTCGAGGAAAGAGTATCCCACACCTCTTATTGATTTCAAAATCCCGGTGAGTCCACTTTGCGTTCGTTTGATAAATGGGTGCACTTTATGATAAGTCAAGAGTGCGTAAAGAGCTTTAATTTGACCAAGGCACAAATCATGATGCCGCCGCAACCTCAAAGATCACTTCAAATTAGAAAGACACATCCCAAGCTTGGTTGTTTTCATCTCAGGTGGTGTCCAGAGATACTCATACGGCCATATGTAGGTGGGGAGAATCGGCTCTTATCCTTAGAAAGTGTGGCTATCCTGCTGAATCTTCCCATGACAGGAAACCTTAAAACCAAGTTGTCTGATGATGAGGAAAAAATGCGTACCGCCCTTTTTGCCAAGTCGAAAGGGTTGTCCGAAAGGAGAACGAGACGAAGTGTTTCTATGCCTGGTGGATGTCTCAATGGTTTCCAGATGAGTCGGAACAGGATCGGAAGAATAGTACACTCCACGTCGCGGCATTCTTGGCTCTCGGTTATCCGGGATATTTTTGATGATGGCTCTGGTTAGAAAGAGATAAGGCTGGAACTCATCAATTTTGTTTTAAGATTGGTCAAAGGAGTCGTTCTCCCCATTGTCGGCTTGTTTCTCGTTTCTTTGTACACACACTTGGATCATTTGGCTATGGACATGCGTGCTTCAAACGGTTACATGAAAGTGGATTCGTATGTTCATGTTGCTTTTCTCCAAGCGTGGCCATGGGAGCATTTTGAAATATATTCTCCTAAACCGTTGGTTTCACTTCCACTTCTTGGGGTAGTTCGAGAATACTTCACTGGTCGAATAGGCGCCAAGAGCTGGCTCAAACTCGGCTGATTTCCTTGATAACTCGTGCGTCGCTAATTTTCGTCCTTGGGCCCGAGTGTGTACATCCATAGCCCAGAGTTAATACTTTTGCTTCTGCTCCAAACATGTCTTTGCTTTCGATGGAGGGAATCAGGCGTTGGTAAGATTGTATTCATGCGAAGTTGCACGTCCGGCTATATACCGTCTTTCTTTCGAGGATCGTGTCATGAAGTCTCTTATAATATTGAGCGAGCTGCTCGGCATATGGGTTTCGACCAAGGGGTCCCTCTCGTTCGTTAGCTAGTAGCTCCAGAGGGTCTATTATCGGACATTCTTGATGCTAGTGTTCTTGCGCCGGGCAGAAGTCTCCCTTTCTTGCTTTAGGAACGAAATCCGTCGACTACCTCCAAGTATAACGCATTCTGGCAGAGTGAATTCCTCGTCATCCAGGAATTTGTGAAAGCCGTAGTGGAGAACACTCGTGGTAGGCCTTCCGCCGAGATTTTAGAAAAACATCCGTTGTTGAGGGATACTTCTTTAACCAAAAGGAAATCCGTCGAGTCCGGACGTGGATAGTCCCCAAGTGAAGGAGCGAAGGTCTAAGAATCGTGCAGGCGGTTTCCAGTCAGATTCCACAGCTCTACCGGCTTTTAGTTCATCTAACATGAGGGTGCGTGTGATTTCTTTCTTGACTTCAGCTGGATTACGTATGTCCTTGTTTATTTTCTGAGAACGTGTCCTTGTATCTCGTCCAGGGTTTCAGCAGCACGAACGCCTTTGCCAAACTTGCAAGTAGTCAGAAAGCATCATTTTTCGAGACAGAGGGTGGGGGTGCAGAGCTCATCCATGGTGATGGGGATTAGAAAAGGATGAAAGTCCAGAGTCCAGCGATGGCAAGAGTAGTTCTTCTGATAACGATCTTTGAATCTTCATCTAGTCGATCCGAGCCGAATCGGTGAGTCCCCTCCATGTTTTTCTTCTTTCTCCTTTTTTCTTTCTTTGCAGTAAAACTGAATTTTGATTTTTAGGAGGAAACCGTTCCTGGGGATGATCTTGAAGTGGAAGACCACCAGAGTAAAGACGTAGCCGTATTTCCCACTGCGTAAACTGTGCCAGCTAGCGACTTGGACATGGAGATTCATCGTCCCAAGGGCGCTGTCGTGACTCGAGTGGAGGAGAGAACTTCGGGGGTGAAATCGTAGTTAGGGATCTCCTGCCGATTGCTTGATTCGATTGCGGTGTGCCACCTTCAATCCTCCATATCCGGCCCATTTTCTAGGTCATGTGTTGATTGGTGTATTTAGCGTGCCGACTAAACATGCGACATTGTACACCAAGATTTGGGAAAGCTATGGTCACATTGCCACGACTAAGAAGATCACTAGTCGACATGCGTTGGTCAAGCGTGTGGAGGAAGCCTTGTCTTCGATTGATGAGATGTGCAACGTGATCTGGTCATACAATTTACGAGGATGTAATCTCGAGCTGGAAGTTCCATCGTGGCATGTGCGTGGGCTTCGAATTCAACGTTCCTTGGTTCGTTGAAGGTCTCTCTGATGTTGAAAGGTCGTTGGCGGAGCAGTTGAAGGTCCTTCCGCAGACATGATGAAGGAGCAAGAAGAGGAATTCAAGAAGTTGTGTAGGAAGCTGAAACTTAAGAGGGAGGCTCTCCAAAGCACGAGGGAAGCCTTTGCCAAAAGGAGCAAGCCGCTGTTGGAAAACTTCCCTTGAATATATATCTGTCTTCTGGACCTCTTATCTTTAGGTTTTTTTTTTAAAGGAAAATGAGACGCCTAGTTTCGGTTTTTGATTTTCTGATTTTCTCGGGTTAATAGATAAATGCTACCTTGACGGTTTTGGATTATATATATATGTATATATTTTTTTTTGAATGAAATGTTTATAATTGAATTGTCTTTGGCTATGAATGAAAGTGACGCGAGACATCCCGGAAAACCATGGAGCAGTGTGTTGGTAGATGACATGGGATGAAACATGGCTATAGGTTTTATCGGAACTTGAAAAAGCAAACCACGTATTTTTTCTAGATATAAGACTTACTCGGTTTCTCGAGTCTTCGCTGAGAATAAACTTTCCGGGTGTAGGACCAAGTTTTTTTTTTTCGAGAAATATGGTCATGGGAAGTCCCCAGTCCTCCGAGTCGTTGTTGAGTTGTCTGATAACTGCATCGTTAATCCCTGGGCGGATCGTTTTTCTTCCAGCCTCTGAGAAGTCCCCAGTCATCCCTTGTCGTGTCATGACTGATAATCCAACCGTCGAGTAACTGAGTCGGAGTGGATCGCCTTCCTCTACCATCTTGACGTCTAGGTCGAAGGATGAGATCGCTGGTTGAAAATTGACACTGTAACCAAAAAATCGAACCTCCCGATGTGGTCGCCAATTGTTTGTAGGTGAAAATGGTTTCTGCTGATTTCGGTAATTGCGGGTGTGCAAGTGAGAAATAATTTAAACCCTAAAAAATATACTGCAAGGGAGTACTTTAGATTCGAGAGATCAATCTGTACAAGTCCGGCCTAAACCAAGAAGTGGCCGTTCCGGACTTGCTTCGGTCACAAAGTGGAGGAGAATGGGTTGGTTTTGGGGAGGGAAGCAAGGAAAGTGGTGAGACCAGAATAGTTGATTTTGGAAGAGTAGTTGGGTTACTACGACTTGTTATCAGAAAAGTGATAGAGCTCCCAAGGTGAGCTAGCAAGTAAGTATTTCTGAGTGTTGTATCTCCCGGATGAACTTGTTGTTCAATGGAAATAGGTAAGACCTATTTATACAAGTCGGAGTAAAAACGTACCCTGGTCCCATTAAGGAGTGGGGAAGTAAATGGGAGGAGGTGGTAACCGTATGCATGGAATTGATGTTCCATAAAGTGGTTAACGCATGAAGCTGGTTTTCATGAAGCTGCTAACGTTATGGAATTGATGTCCCATAAAGTTGTTAATGCATGTGCTTTATGTCCCATGAACGTTTCACACATAACTTCCGTATTTACTAACCGCCGCACCCTTATGACACTTCCTTATGACGGGCGTAGTGTACGCGCATGCTGTATAACCGTCAAACCAATACCCAAAGAGGATCCCCCAATTTGCGTTGATGTCTCGAATGTTTTAGAAAACATGTAGCACGTTGTTGTGGCTTGGAAAGTCAAGCTCGGGAAACTTTCCAGCCTGGTGACCTTCGACGGTCGAGATTTTGCATCTTGAGAGGAGGGAAACCGTTGATCGTTGTACGCCTTCATTTTGGTAGCCGAGTAGTGAGGGCCAACGTGGTGGCGCGCCTAGGCATGCCGTCGAGCATTGCAAGGTTTGGCGTGGCCAAACTAAGGTTTCGGGCCAAAGGTTACCATGTGTCGTCCGGTAACCTTGGATGGCTAGGATTTGCTCATGGGATTGAAGGGCAATCGTTGATTGTTGCACGCCTTCGTTTTGGTAGCCGCGTAGTGAGGGCCAACGTGGTGGCGCGGCTAGGTTGGCATGCCGATTAGCATGGCAAGGTTTGGCGTGGCCAAACTTAGGTTTTCGGGCCAAAGGTTACCATGTGTCGTCTGGTAACCTTGGATGGCTAGGATTTGCTCACTGGGATTGAAGGGAAACCGTTAATTGTTGTACGCCTTCGTTTTGGTAGCCGCATAGTGAGGGCCAACGTGGCGTGCGCGGCTAGGTTAGCATGCTGGTTGGCATGGCAAGGTTTGGCGTGGCCAAACTTAGGTTTCGGGCCAAAGGTTACCATGTGTCGTACTGGTAACCTTGGATGGCTAGGATTTGCTCACTGGGATTGAAGAGCAACCGTAGATTGTTGCACGCCATCGTTTTGGTGGCAGCGTAGAGGAACGCCAGCAGGGTGGCGCGGCTAGGGTGTGGTTAGGCTTGGCATGTGGTGCCAAGGGTTCGCCTTGGGCGTGGCTAGCTTTGGCTAGGTGATATTTTGGCTTGGCATGTGGGGCCAAGGGTTTTCCATGGGCGTATGGCGTGGCTAGGGCCAAGGAAGGGCGTTTGGCTTGGCATGATGTGACTAACATGGCTAGGGCCAAGGCAAAGTGTGTTTGGCATGGCGCGGCTAGCTTAGCTAGGTTTGGTTTGGCTTGGCATGTGAGGCCAAGGGTTTGCCATAGGCGCATGGCGTGTCTAGCTTGGGCTAGGTGCGTGACCAAGCTAGGGTTTTGGGAGCAAAGGTTGTTTGGTAACCTTAGACGTCCGAGATTTGCACTAGGATTGAAGGAGCAACCGTTGATTGTTGCACACCTTCGTTTTGATAGCCGCGTAGTGATGGCGGTATGGTGGCGCGGCATGGGGGCCAAGGGTTCGCCTTGGGCGTGTCTAGCTTTGGATAGGTGCGATTTTGGATTGGCATGTGGGGCCAAGGGTTCGCCTTGGGCGTGGCTAGCTTTGTCTAGGTGCGATTTTCGCTGGCATGTGGGGCCAAGGGTTTGCGATAGGCGTATGGCGTGGCTAGAGGCGAAGGCAAGGGCATTTGGCTTGGCATGATGTGACTAGCATGTCTAGGGCCAAGTCAAAGTGCGTTTGGCATGGCGCGGCTAGCTTGGCAAGGTTTGGTTTGGCTTGGCATGTGGGGCCAAGGGTTCGCCATAGGCGCATGGCGTGGCTAGCTTAGGCTAGAGTGCGGTTTTGGCTTGGCATGTGGGGACAAGGATTTTCCATAGGCGCATGGCGTGACTAGCTTGGGCTAGGTGCGGTTTTGGCTTGGCATGTGGGGCCAAGGGTTTGCCATAGGCGCATGGCGTGACTAGCTCGGGTTAGGTGCGGTTGTTGTCTTGGCATGTGGGGCCAAGGGTTTCCATGGGCGTTTGGCGTGGCTAGGGCCAAGGCAAGGCGTTTGGATTGGCATGATGTGACTAGCATGGCTAGGGCATGGGAAAAGTGCGTTTGGCATGGCGCGGATAGCTTGGATAGGTTTTGTTTAGCTTGGCATGTGGGGCCAAGGGTTTGCCATCGGCGCATGGCGTGGCTAGCTTGGACTAGGTGCGTGACCAAGCTAGGGTTTTGAGGCAAAGGTCGTTTGGTAACCTTAGACGGCCAGGATTTGCTCACGGGATTGAAGAGCAACCGATTGATTGTTGCACGCCTTCGTTTTGGTAGCCCCGTAGTGAAGGCCAGTATGGTGGCGCGGCATGGGGACAAGGGTTCGCCTTGGGCGTGGCTAGCTTTGGCTAGGTGCGATTTTGGCTTGGCATGTGGGGCAAGGGTTCGCCTTGGGCGTGGCTAGCTTTGGCTTAGTGCGATTTTGCTAGGCATGTGGGGCCAAGGGTTTGACATGGGCGTATGGCGTGGCTAGGGCCAAGGCAAGGGCGTTTGGCTTGGCATGATGTGACTAGCATGGCTAGGGCCAAGGCAAAGTGCGTTTTGCATGGCACTGCAATCTTGGCTAGGTTTGGTTTGGCTTGGCATGTGGGGCCAAGGGTTTTCCGTAGGCGCATGGCGTGGCTAGCTTGGGGTAGGTGCATGACCAAGCTAGGGTTTTGGGGCAAAGGTCGTTTGGTAACCTTAGACGGACAGGATTTGCTCCTGGGATTGAAGGGTAACCGTTGATTATTGCACGCCTTCGTTTTGATAGACGCGTAGTGAAGGCCAGTATGGTGGCGCGGCATGGGGGGCCAAGGGTTCGCCTTGGGCGTGGCTAGCTTTGGCTAGGTGCGATTTTGGCTTGGCATGTGGGGCCAAGGGTTTTCCATGGGCGTATGGCGTGTCTAGGGCCAAGGCAAGGGCGTTTGGCTTGGCATGATGTGACTAGCATGGCTAGGGACAAGGCAAAGTGTGTTTGGCATGGCGCGGATAGCTTGTCTAGGTTTGGTTTGGCTTGATATGTGGGGCCAAGGGTTTGCCATGGCGCATGGCGTGGCTAGCTTGGGCTAGGTGCGGTTTTGGCTTGACATGTGGGGACAAGGGTTTTCCATAGGCGCATGGCATGACTAGCTTGGGATAGGTGCGGTTTTGGCTTGGCATATGGGGCCAAGGGTTTGCCATAGGCGCATGGCGTGACTAGCTCGGGCTAGGTGCGGTTTTGGCTTGGCATGTGGGGCCAATGGTTTGCCATGGGCGTATGGCGTGGCTAGGGCCAAGGCAAGGGCGTTTGGCTTGGCATGATGTGACTAGCATGGCTAGGGCCAAGGCAAAGTGCGTTTGGGATGGCGCGGCTAGCTTGGCTAGGTTTGGTTTGGCTTGGCATGTGGGGCCAAGGATTTGCCATAGGAGCATGGCGTGGCTAGCTTGGGCTAGGTGCGTGACCAAGCTAGGGTTTTGGGGCAAAGGTCGTTTGGTAACCTTAGACGGACAGGATTTTCTCTTGGGATTGAAGGGCAACCGTTGATTGTTACACGCCTTCGTTTTGATAGCCGCGTAGTGAAGTCCAGTATGGTGGCGCGGCATGGGGCCATGGCGAGGTGCGTTTGGCATGGCGCAGTAGGTGTGGATGGCATGATTTTCCATTGGCACGGAGGTGCGGGTAGCATGGATGGCATGCTTTTGCGCGGTCGTTGTGGCTGGCATGATTAGCCATTGGCACAGAGGTGCGGCTAGCATGGTTGGCATGCTTTTGGCGCGGTCGGTGTGGCTGGCATGATTTGCCATTGGCACAGAGGTGCGGCTAGCATGGTTGGCATGCTTTGGCGCGGTCGGTGTGGCTAGCATGATTTTCCATTGGCACAGAGGTGCGGCTAGCATGGTTGGCATGCTTTGGCGCGATCGGTGTGGCGGCATGATTTGCCATTGGCACGCGAGGTGCGGCTAGCATGGTTGGCATGCTTTGCGCGGTCGATGTGGTCGGCATGATTTTCCATTGGCACGGAGGTGCGGCTAGCATGGTTGGCATGCTTTGGCGCGGTTGGTGTGGGCGGCATGATTTGCCATTGGCACGAGGTGCGGCTAGCATGGTTGGCATGCTTTGGCGCGATCGGTGTGGGTCGGCATGATTTTCCATTGGCACACGTGGGAATTAGGGTTTGGCTTGTCGTAACCCTAATTTGATGAAAAAATACCCGGTAATTATTTAGGGACACATTAAAGGTTTCGAGTAAATGTGCCTAGTAAATGTTTGTTACTTTAAATGTTGTGACATCACTTTACTGCTAGGGTTTAGTGTTTTACGATTTTAACCCTTAGCTAAAAACCACCATCAACACTGCGTGTTTAGAAAAAGTAACCGAACTACACTTTCGGATGAGTTCGGTTACATGTTCTTCACACAAGGTAACCGAACAAGCCCAAATCTACTTAACAAATTCACATTTTTTTGAAAATTTGGACCAATTAAACCAACATTATCTAAGTTTAGAGCATACCGGGTACCCAAATAATCTTCCTCCCGGTTGTGGGTTGTAAAATCCATCGTTTTCATCTTGAGATTGGCTTTGGGGAAGAATACATTCACCATCTAAGAAATAATTCATATCAGGATCATTGTGAAGATTGACATATACTTTAGGAGAGGAAGGAGATGAAGATTCGATGAACTAAAAAAATATTATTTTCCATGTTTTTCTTCTTCATCTTCTCTAACTTTACACTCTCAATAATTCTACTTCTTTTTTAAAAATCTGATTTTTTAATCTCAAATCTTTATTAAAAATCACTTCACTAATCACACTAACTAATCATTACCTAAAAATAATCATGAGGGTAATTTAGGTATTATAATAAATATCTAGACAAGGGGTGACTTACCCAAAATAAAAGAATGGTCCCCCAAAAAAGTCTGGTCCCCCAAAAATGGTTTTTTTCAAAGATTCCTAGATGAATCTAAGTTTACTAGGATCCTTATGACCTCCATAGCATCGGTAACCTTCGTACCGCAACATATATAAAACATCAACCTTCTACTCCTTATCGACTGGGACTCTCAAGACTCAATTAAGTCTGCTTTTAATCCCTGATATTTATTTTAATTTGATTATTTCCTAGTTGCTCTTATTTAATTTTGAATCTTGTTCTCTTAATTTTAATTACTTTTGAATTTGTTTCTCTTGATTTAACCTAGAATTTCTTTTTAGATTTTGAACTCTTTAAAATCTTTTAGAAATTGAATCACAGTAGTGCGACTTTCACTTTTAATTGTTAACCTACTTCATTGTTGGTTTATTGTTAGCTTCGATTTTTTTATTAAATTGAATCTTTCCTAGATCTTCGCGTTGATTCAATAGCTACTAGAATACCGTTGCCATGGGGGAGGGCCGACCAAGCGAGAAGACAAATAGGCCAAATTGAAAAAGTGAAAGTATATCGTTTTATTAGTTGCAACGAAAATCTAGTTGATGCATAATGTGTTATGCATCTTTTGTGGTGATCTGCATAATGACTATGTATTCAATTTTCAAAAATTGTGTCTAAAAGGATAAGCAACTCCGAATTTTTCGTAAAAACTTTAAATTTGATATTGTTGTTTGTACTTATTGTGTAAATCTCTTTAAAAGCTTTCCAACGAGATAAAATTTGTGAAATTCCAAGAGCATGATTTTTAGATATGTTATATTCTAGTTTGCTTACCAATTATACC